>OX453258.1:17321361-17374109 GCA_949709985.1 Luffia ferchaultella | reverse complement strand
AATTGTTCTTCACTTCACTTCACTTCACTTCGTCAGCCCATTTTTACCCCACTGCAGGGGCTTAGGCCTCCCCCAGGGTGAGGAGGGGGGCTAGGAGTTTAAATCTACCACGCTGCTCCCCTGCGGGTTGGGGATTGTAACGACCGCCATCTATTGACAGCGCCCGGGACCGACTGCTTAACGTGCTTTCCGAGGCACGGAGTCAGCGATAGTTATGTACTTAAGTCAGAAAAACTCATTGGTACACACACGCCAGGATTCGAACCATGGCCCTATGGGGCCTTATAAATTTGAGACAGGTTCGTTGCACTTTGGGCTATCGCAAAGTTATTGTTAGTTTAGTATAATAAATTAGTTACTCAAGCACAAATATATATAACTACCATGTAATTGTTTTCTGTTTGAAAGCTTATAATACAAAAACTATATTGAGTTCTGGCTTTTCTAAATTTGGTGTAATGTATCCACCTTCCAGCTCCATTAATAGATCAGCTCGATAGTACCATGTTTTCACGATAGTCATTATTAATTTGATAACAGCCTTCCGGACTTTATCGTAGATACAATCTGCGACGACGCTCCGACTATATTGTAAATATAATCAGTGTCGGGCTCTTCGACTACATAAGTTTATTGTAAATATAATCAGCGACGAGCGGTGGATGATGTCGGCGGAACTTGTGGTATTTATTTGAATGACGTTTATGTAACTTAAAAACTTATTAGTCAATGCGTCTATGGCAGATGTCGAATCAACAATCTTTGAAATCAAAGGCATTCGGCCACTATAGCTCCCGGGATGTAATTAAAATGAGTTAATATTTACGTATATTTGACACTAAACTCAATGTCGTGATAGCTGAGTGGTTGCGAGCCCTCTTCTTGTTCAAGAAATCGCAGTTCGAATCCCAGGCCAATGTACCACTGACTTTTTTTTAACTTATGTACATTACTATCACTCTGTGCCTCGGAGAACCCGTCAAGGCGTCGGTCCTAGCCGAGGGAAGACCTAAGCCCCTGTAGTGAGGCATTAATTGCCTGATGCTATGGTATGTATGGTAAAACTAAACTGCGAAATGTGAAAACCACGCGAGTAAAGTCGCAAGCAAAACAGTTACGAATAAAATGTTAAGTAATAATATTACACCACGAATACGTGAAAACATTACGTAAATATGAGAAGACAAAGTAGTTGTCAAGTTGACTAATATGATTCACTTTCAGAAGAGTGAACATCTGGTGGGTGTAAATGTTTTTTTTTTGGAACTATTTACTTAAGGCACCGACAGTTATGAAAAATAAAACCCTTAAGGCACCGACAGTCCTGAAAAATAAAACCCAACACGAAATAATCACCGGTATACTCCTTCGTGAATTTACCCAAAGAACCTAATTAGAAAGAGTTTCAAATTGAGTAAACTGTAACATAATAATTTTAAAACATTAAAATATTCTTCTAAAGAGCAACGAAATTGTTTTTATTGTGGTTGTCACTCAAAATATTGACAACTTTGACATAATAACAAAATGTATCTAAATCTATTTAATTAATACGTTTTTTTTTCAATTTATTTAGACATTTCTCTCAAAGTATATAAAATTTCCTCTCAAGTTTGAAAACTTTCTGTAATCCCGTACTAACTTGTCAATATTTTCATAATTTTTTGACTGCAAACTTGTCTATTTCTGAGTGACAAGATTTTAATGTTGAATCTTTTAAAATTTCTCGAATTTTTAAGCAATGATTTTTGTACGAAAATGTGCTGGAATAATTACTTTACACACTAAATAGAAATGCATCAAAATTGATTCAGTATAACATGGGTTATGACCGATCAAACAAAACACAGTTTGTTTTGTAGATCGATTTTATATAAAGAAGAGGTATACTTTCGAAATGAATACACTACACATTGGTAAGAATTGCATCGATTCATAAATAGACAGACAAATAATCAGACGTTTAATTTCATGAGTTTAGCTAAACTTTTCCGCAAAAAATACTCCAAACAACTGTGATTTTGCATCATAATCTATTCATTACAACTTTAGAGTTGAATAGATTGACCCACCAGATTGAGGTTTTTTTGTTTACAGGTTGAGGTTTTAATGACCAGTCAAATTTTAATATTATAATCTTTGGTAGAAAACCGATAGCCGTCTTGTTGCTTTTGTCATTGAAAATGACTATCATATCCATTTCACGGGAAACGCATTTTTGGCCATAACTCCGAGGGTATGAGGTCTAGCCATGATTTTAAGGTTTCAAAAGATTAAAAATTTAGTTGTGCATTGTATGACATCAAAATTTTGGAAATCGGTTAAGTAGTTTTTTAAAAAAATTGGAAAATGTAAAAAAATCGGGATTTTTTCGGTTTTTTTTTTACTAAATCCACAATATTTCAAGAACGGGGACCAATATCGAAAATCAAAAAAAATAGCATCTCGGCCATTAACGTAGCTACGATTTGAGACCATGTTTTTGGAAATCGGTTGGTAATTGTAAGAGAAATTATTTCCGAAAGATGAGATTTTTTGGTCGATCGCTTGTGTTTGTGGATATAAGTTACTATATTTCAGAGGGTATTCGTCGGATCGCTTCAAAGTGTTATACCAAAGGTTAGAAGGCGTTGGTAGCTACAGTTTAAGACCAAAATTATGGAAATCGGTTGGAAATCGAACAAGAAATTTGACATCATATGTTAGATTTTATGGACGTTCGGGAACTTGTTAACATTACGGTCATCGCCTTTCGGCATGTATTCGTTCGAATGCTTAATTATCGAGTTCAGAACGTTTAAGGATATCAGAGGCTGCAGTTTTAAAACCTAAATGTTTCAAATATGTTGAACTAGTGACCCGTCCCGGCTTCGCACGGGTAGCAGAGAATTTTTTCGTTGATTTATTTCTGAGTTTAAAGAGTTGAAAAGAATAGTGCCACGTTTTCGTGGCAATCTATACTAATATTATAAAGCTGAAGAGTTTGTCTGTTTGTCTGTTTGTCTGTTTGTCTGTTTGTCTGTTTGTCTGTTTGTCTGTTTGTCTTTTTTTTTCTGTTTGTCTGTTTGTTTGTTTTTTTTCTGTTTGTCTGTTTGTCTGTTGGTCTGTTGGTCTGTTTGTCTGTTTGTCTGTTTGTCTGTTTGTCTGTTTGTCTGTTTGTCTGTTTGTCTGTTTGTCTGTTTGTCTTTTTTTCTGTTTGTCTGTTTGTCTATTTGTTTTTTTTTTCTGTTTGTCTGTTTTGTCTGTTTGTCTTTTTTTTCTGTATGTCTGTTTGTCTGTTTGTCTGTTTGTCTGTTTGTCTGTTTGTCTGTTTGTCTGCCTGTCTGCCTGTCTGCCTGTCTGTCTGTCTGTCTGTCTGTCTGTCTGTCCGTCCGTCCGTCCGTCCGTCAAAAAAGAGACAAACAGACAAACAGACGGACGGACGGCGGACGGACGGACGTCCGTCTGTCCGTCCGTTTGTCTGTTTGTCTTTTTTTTCTGTTTGTCTGTTTGTTTGTTTGTTTGTTTGAACGCGCAAATCTCAAGAACTACTGGTTCGAATTGAAAAATTCTTTTTGTGTTGGATTGTCTATTTATTGAGGAAGGCTATAGGCTATATGTATAAAATAATACTATCTGTCTGTCTCTCTGTCTGTCTGAGCAAATCTCCAAAACAGCTAAACCGATTTTGATGAAACTTCACAGATGTGGATAGAAAGTGGTCAAAAATGACATACACTACTTTTTGTATGTCTGTATGTACGTCCATTTGTCTATTCCAGCTAATCTCTAAAACGGCTAAGTCGATTTTGATGAAATTTCACGGGTATGAAAAGGAGGTAGTCAAAAGTGACATACGCTACTTTTTGTTCGTCTGTCTGTCTGTACGTCTATGTGTCTATTCGAGCTAATCTCTAAAACCGCTGAATAGATTTTAATAAAACTTTGCAGACGTGAAAGAAGGTTGTCAAGAGTGACATCAGTTACTTTTTGTGGCTGTCTGTCGTTTGTCCTCACTGATCTATCAGCGTAGATAAAGCCGAAACTACTAAATCTAGGAAGCCGAAATTTGGAACAGTGGTTTATTTTATAACGTGAATATAAATTTAAAAAAAAAAGGAATATTTTGAAATTTCAAATTGAAGGAGGGAGGGATGGAGGGGCTTCGTATGAGAGTCTTTGTTCTTTAAAGTTAGAAACATAAAAATTTTAACATAAATAAATAATGACGTCTTTCAAGGTTTTTGGATATCAAGGGTGGATAACGGGATGTGAAAAGTATGGGAGTATCGATTTTCTTAAAGGAGTGGGGAGAATGAAGATTGAAAGTTTGAATAGCTGTCCCCAATATTAGTTTTAGCAAAAAGTACCTACGTATTAACCATTTCGAATGTTAATACTACCTAAAACAGGAATGTGTAATCTACGCAAGCGAAGCTGCGGGCGGTCGCTAGTAAAATAATATAATCTGTGAAAATCGGCTTCGGGTAGGTTCATTTTCAATGAAACCGATGGTTGCGGGGACTGCAAGATCTGTGGATTTTTAGTATCGTTGTATAGGAAAATATTGAGATATGACTACACAAACCTTTCCTGAAAAAACCAATAACTCTAGTCACCATTCATGTCCTCCGCCCCACTCAGTTTCTAGATTTCGGGCGCGTACGTTTACTATAGCGTTAAGAAGGCAACCAAACGTTATAAAATAACACTGTAGATAAAATAATTTATTATGAAAATGTAACCCATATTTTTATTTACGCAATGAGGTCTATTGGTGATACCTAACATCTACAAATATTTTGGCCGGTTACTAAAATCTAAAGTTACTAAAGTTAGTTACTAAAATAAAGATATATCAAAGACCAATAACTTGTTTAGCAAACTAGAAAAAACTAGGTAACCATTCTGTCCGTATTACAATTTAAATAATCTTTGAAAATAAATTAATCATTTACATACTCTTCCCTTAATTTACATTTAAAAATATGGTGAAAATGTAAATTTTCTTATTCTCGAGTACTCGAGTTTATAAATTATTTAGTTACTATCACAACAAGGAAGTTTACGACTTTAAAGTGCAGCATCACAACAACTACCTAGTGCAGTAACTTGAACAAAACGGTTACACCGCAACGGCAAGCGAACGAGTTACAATTTCGCGTTAAATTTCCGAGCTTGTAATAATAACCGTACTGTGTATATATTTATATATAAAAATTTATATCTGCTAAAAATAATATTTTTTGGACTTTTCATTTACGATTTCTACCACGTTACACTTACCATACCATTCCATCAGCCCTTAATGTGCCGCTGCAGGGGCCTCCCCTCGGGATGAGGGGGCTTGGAGGTTAATCCATCACTCTGCTCCAGTGCACGTTGGCGGATTGTAACGACTGCCATCTGTTGATGGCAACCGCGACCTACGGCTCCGATTGTTGGTTCATATATAATAATAATTACAATGTAGTTAGTATTCTTTTTGTGATCCTTAAAGGAAAAACCACACACTGCACGGGTGCGCATTTAATATATGCAAAGGTAGGCAAAGAGAAATTGAGTAAGAAAATTTCTATGCATGGAAAGAAATGTTTTTAAATTATCGAAGAGATGAATGAGTCGTTTAAAATGTAAATAGTTCGTGCTATATGTTACTTTTTTTTGATCACTTATTGGTTATATTATTATGTGGGCCCCTGAAGTAGTTTCCAGCACTGTAAACCCAACAACGTAACTGAAATTCTAAAAAAATACTGGAAGTGTTTACCACGTAAATTAATTTACTGTCACAAAAAATTATAGTTTTGTAATTAAAAAAAAAGGGTTCAATACTCCAACTCCTAATTATTTAACTGATTGTGGAAAAAAAATCACCAAAATTACAAAAGCTGAAAAATATATACAATTTGAATTTTTATTGAGAGCTTACAATACGTTTACGTAAAAATGTAAAAGTCGTGATAGCCCAGAGCGCAACGAACCTGTCTCAAATTTATATAAGGCCATAGGGCCATGGTTTGAATCCGGGCGTGTACCAATGAGTTTTTCTGACTTAAGTAAATTATCTATCACTGACTCCGTGCCACAGAGAGCACGTTACGCAGTCGGTCCCGGGCGCTGTCAATAGATGGCGGTCGTTACAATCCCCAACCCGCAGTGGAGTAGCGTGGAGGATTTAAGCTCCAAACCCCCCTCACACTGGGGAGGCCTAAGCCCCTGGCAGTGGGGTAAAATGGGCTGATGATGATGAATACGTTTATATCAAGTTATAAAGCACAATACAATTTTTTGACCCTATAACAAATAAGCAACACTATTTTTACAATGCGTACCGAAATGGGTGAACCTCGTTTCACAAAATTTATAGATGATATTATTAATAGATATGGAAATAATGTTGTTTTGTGATGTTATCTTATATAATGGAGTTAGTCTGTTTTTAGTATTGTGGATCCGCCTCATGTATCTACACTCAATGTCTTGTTATTGAAAAAGTACCACAATGGTTGTGGCAAGCTTCGGATCTTACCAGGTCCAGTATATTTCGCTTTTTCCATTCCGTCAGCCCATTATACCCTACTGTAGGGGCTTAGGCCTCCCCCCAGAGTGAGGGGGTTTGAAGCTTAAATGCACCACGCTTCTCCAATGCCGATTTGCGGATTGTAACGACCGCCATCTATTGGCAGCAACCGGGACCGACTGCTTAACGTGGCACGGATTCAGTGAACTCATTGGTACACGTCCAGATTCGAACCACGGCCACACGGCCTTGTGAATTTGAAACAGGTTGGCTGCGCTCGGGCTATCACGACCCTTTTCTTTTTTAAAAGTAGGCAATATATGCTAATGGCATATTATTTAGTTTTCATTTTATTCTTTGTCTACTTAATCTCATTGCAGCATTCTATAGAATGCTCGCATTGTACGATGTAGCTATTAATGATGGACTGAATTGATTTATACCAATGATAAAGTACCAATTGACAAGTGTAATAGTCGTGTGGGCAAGAAAAGAGGAAAGTACGCTTTTGTCACGGCAAGCGAAGAATTCTAGAACTGCAACACACACTTCACTAATGGGAAAATACGACATGTAAGAAAAATAATAGTAACCAGGTTGAACAATCCATTATTTTACAGCCTCCGAACAGTTATTTGTGTTTCCGATCATACAATTCTACATAATACAATAATAATAATATCTAGTACATCCCACACAGCGCCATCTAATTCCAAAGTAAGCAAGTATTATGCTTGTATTATGGGGTACTAGACAACTGATATACATACTTAAATATTTTTTTTATAATATATACATATATAATGACGTACGGTGCCGAAACGTGGACTCTCACGGCAGGACTGATCGATAAATTCAAAGTCGCTCAGCGTGCTATGGAGCGGGCTATGCTCGGTGTTTCTTTGATGGATAAAATCAGAAACACTGAAATCCGTCAAAGAACTAAAGTTGTCGACATAGCCGAAGCGATCAGCAGGCTGAAGTGGCAATGGGCCGGTCATATTTGCCGTAGAACTGATAACCGATGGGGTAGACGAGTTCTCGAATGGAGGCCACGTACCGGAAAGCGAAGCGTTGGACGCCCCCCGGCCAGGTGGACAGATGACCTGAAGCGCCATACCGGGGGTAGTTGGATGCGAAAGGCGGAGGACCGTGTGTGGTGGCGAGCCTTGGGAGAGGCCTATATCCTGCAGTGGAGAGACACGGGCTGATGATGATGATGATGATGATGATGATGATGATGATGATGATATACATATATAGATATTTTAACACCCAGACACGGGACGAATAGACATGTTCATGCAGGCAAATATTTGTCCCGGGCGGAATTTGAACCCGCGACCCTCGGCTCCGCGGTAAGGATCTCAGAGCACTCGGCCGACCGGTCAGTCATAGACTTGCCGATACACCCACGGACAAACGAATTGTTTTTTTTTTCGTTTACGTGCAAATGGATAATTAATTAATTAATAATGCAATAAATAAACAATCAATCAATTGCAATAAAATCAAACGAAGCGTTCCAAAGAGATCGCAGTTCAAAAATTCAAAAATAACGTTTTCTATAATAAACAACGAGAGAGAACGGAAAATGAATATTACGAGCTTGAAGAGCTCAAAAACCAGGAAAATAGATATTTTGATGAGCGAAATAGCTTTCTAATTTTCGAGCGCTTTGAACTCGAAAATAGAGGGAAGTTTCAGGGATTGCTTGCAAGGTCAACCGATTTTTTAAATATTTATTGCTAGGTTTATTTTCTGCGACAATTTGGTCCCACGTAAAACCAGCGTATATACATAATTTGAATACTTTTACTATAAACACTATTGTGCCCGTCGAATGAAAACCGTAAAGTTTACAATTACAAAGCCCTTAGCTGGCGAAATTCGAAAAATCGGTAATCAGCGAGTGGGTTGGGGTTAAACTTACGGAGCGGAGACGACCGCAGCCGCAGAACACGATTCTCATTAAAGCAAACAAATGTTTCGGATAACATGGCTTTAGGCCTAACTTCTGTGATTCGACCTCTTTGATTATAATAATACTGGCATACCTTTAGATAACTTATTTGGATGATAAAGTTTAAATTTAATTGAAGTTTCCACAGACCACATCAGGTAAGAGTTGTGGTTACACTAATTGCCTTATATTGCTCTCGTTTCCGCTGTCGCTCTTATAATGATTATAAAAAAAAAAGATAATGATGAAGACGGTGAATAAGAAAATGATTATAAAAAGAGAAGATGATGTTGAAGAAGAAAAAAAAGAAGGTAATGGTGATTAACCCTTAATTACTCTCGCCTAAAATCTTACGTAAATATTCGCGTGGGGTTTGTATGGACCCCATTTTTAAAGCTGAAATAAAACAAAAAGCTAAACCGAATAGAAAATAATAACATCACACTAGAAAACTTAGGAACTGTTTTTTTTCTAGGTAATTTTCACAAATAATCAAATGGTCCTTGCAGATGTATTTTACACATTTCGCGCATTGAGATCTTATTTTCTTGTCCTTAGTCCTTGGACACACGGTACACCTGCTTTTAGAAGTTGACGGTATCAATAGTGTGGATGGGCCAGGGCGCTCCATCTTTATTTTGTCTTAGGCGTTTTTGGAGTGGTCGAGGTAAAGACATAATATTTGCTCGGACAGATCGGTGTGATTTTACTAATAAAACCTCCTCCTCCTCCAAACATTGCTCGATATCGATATCGATGAATATCGATACTGGTACCGGGTCTTGGTTGTTATATGTATGTGGTGTCTTCGCTTGGTACCCAAAACACAAGCTAATGCTTAGTTTGGTGCCTAGATGTTGTTGTGACTTATACGTTATTATATTATTATAATATAGGTATATTATGTCGCAGCTAAATCACAGGATTGATCATTTCATGGTGTGTTCGTTTTAGGATTCATTCGAAATTCGGTCAAGATAGGTCGATAGTCCATCATTTCTAATTGATAGATTAGGTTAGGACAGGCTAGCCTATATTAATGCGAGGAGCGAAGCGGAGCGAAGCGACGAGCTACCCAGAAAATGAATTTTGTAAAATCGAACACGTCATAAAATGATCAGTCCTTAGTATGGCCTATATATAGCACAAACATATATTTAAATTTTTATGAATATTAAAACAAATTAACAATAATACAAGCAAGTAAAGCTTATTTTTAATCTTCAGTCCTAGATTTTACAAAGAAGAGCCGGTAGATTGTCTCGTAACAATTTTCATATAATTCGCCCTACAGGTTATTAAGCAATCGTTGGTGTAATAAAAAGGTAATATTATCCGTCGATATCGCACGAAATGTCACCAAATTTAATTTGCTCCCATCTGTAGAGCCAATGGGACCGGTAATTCTAAATGTTTCAATTCGTATAAAAAGTAAACTGTTTTATCACTTACTGAAATATTCCTTTGTGGTTATTAATAAAAAACGACTAAGTGTGACTTGGGATCTCACACATTCGTTGTCCGGGATATTTTTTAATTTCGGGAATATTAGGTTTTAACAACTCGATCGTGGGATAACAAAGATCTCGTTAAAACATAAAGTTTTAGTACCAACACAATGGATCTATGATTAATAGTTCCGGAAAAAGAAAGCTTTAATTAAATTAATTAGTGTACCTACCTAATACAAACGACTTAATTTGAATTTCTAGCAATTCGGTGTAAGTGTACAAACGTACCAAAAGCAAAATAATTCCATTAGTTCGGTCACCCGGATTGTCATCCGGCCTAGTGGGAGTAGACCCCATCGTATTAATAAATTGCATATTTACATTTGTTTATTTTCTTCACCCACAGATAATCAGATGGGCGCTCCCGCCACTAGATACGTAATGTTCGAGCATTAAACTCTTACGCATATTAGTTAGGTACATTATACTTGTTTGTACATAAATTCTGTCACACAACTCAAAATTTCGAATTTCGAATGTTGACAAAATAAAGATTTGCGTTCAAATAAAAAAACATATCTACACAAAAACGTATTTTTTAACTTCCCGCTATCCAAGGGAAGTTATCGGTTTGGGTCCGATTTTCGAAAATCGAGTTTTCAGCAGATCTCCACGTTTTGAGGTTCTGGGAAGCCATTCTGACTATTTACGGCTGGACGTTCGTATGTATGTGTGTGTGTATGTAATTTTTTTTGTCGTACAATATCTTGAGAACTGATCAACCGATTAAGACCTAGGATACGGCGTTCGAAAGAGTTTATCAAGACTTAGATAATTAAACTTTGAAGTCAATCATTCAAGCTTCTTTAAAAATATTCAAAAAAATTTTTTTTTTCGTTTTTTAGATAACTTTAAGATTTTGCAAACTTTAAGTTTTATATACTTTTTTGTGCATAAGATACTGCGTTTAATACCTCCAAAAAATGAAAATCAAACGACGCGTTCAAAAAACACCACAGTTTATAAATTTCCGAAAAAGTGTTTTCTAACATAAATTTGAGATTTTACCATCAATCGATTTTCGACTTTACACAAAAAAACATATGATTACAATATTGCACAGAATGTCGTAAATTGCACTGAAACCAAACGAAGCGTTCAATAGATATCGCAGTTCAATAATTTCCAGAATAACGTTTTTTTTGTAAAATATATCTCTGGTTTTCAAGTTCAAAGAACTCTAAATTTATAGAAATACTATTGAGCTTGGAGAGCTCAAAAAATTAATATTGTGAGCTTGAAAAAACCATGAACATCGGTATTTCGAGTTTGAGCAATATAGCTTTCAAGCTCAATAGCTTTCTAACAGGGATGTTTGTTTTGATCTTGAAAATAGTGGGAAGTTTCTGGGACGGCCTGCAGGGTCAACCGATTTTTTTTAAAGTTTCCTCAGTTTTAAATATGTACCTAATGGACGCAAAAAGAGCATCGGGTTGCGCTGATCGCGTTACATCGCTGTGGTTACGCGTCAACTGAGATTTTCAAACTACACAAACGTTTAAATATAACACCGACATTTGTTTATCGTATCATTAAACGATAAAGGGAAGATTCGAGTTTAGAAGATAGAAAAAGAAGCGGTCATCCTCTCACAATTGGGACTCCAGCGGTAATAAAGCAGTAGAGACGTGAATGGTAAATCGAAAATATCGCAGAAGTGCACAAGCAGAAACTGTTGGCGCCACAGATGGGTATAGTGACGATCACATTTTTTCAAATAACGCAATATTTTTTTATATGCATTATATTTTCAAATACTGCTGACCGATTGGCCAAGTGGTTAGAGACCGTAACTGTGGAGCCAATGGTTGCGGGTTCGATCCCCGTCCGAGACAAATATTTGTGTGCATGAACATGTATATTGGTTCCGTGTCTGGGTGTAAAATATCTATATAAGTATATAAATGTAGCGTAAAATATTAATGAAAGTACATAAAATATTTTTTTTAAATGTAATCGTACGTGTCTGCACAGTTAAACTTGCTGTTACTTTTAGCTGATACTTATGTGTCGCAAAAACCACGTCAGCCGTTTTAAAGAAACACATCTACTGCAGCGCCCCCTGGTGGTTAATAACCATAAAACCTATTTATAAATTAGGTTTTAGATGATACCTATCCAAATACAAAATTTCATCCAAATCGTTAGAGCCGTTTTCATGATAGCCGAAACATATATAGCGTAAGAATTGCTCATATTATAGTATGAGATTATAAAGAAAATTCAAGTATGTATATCAGTCGTCGAAGACCCATAGTACAAGCTTTGCTTAGTTTGAATCTAGATGGCGCTGTGTGGATTTACCCACACAGAAAGAAAATAATTCTGGTATCAAGAAAATATAGTGTTCTTGGACCAATGCAATTTGCAACGATATAAAATTCTTTAAAATAATAATTTTTAAAATAATAGTTTTTAAAATAATAATTAAAAAAAAAATCTTTAAAATGAATTCTTAAATCAATGCAAATCGCATTGGTCCAAGAATACTATATTTTCTTGGTACCAGAATTTTTTTCTGTACATGTATTATTATTATAAATACATATTGAGACGTCAATGTCATTATGTTAATTTGCTTAAAGTAAATATTATATATAATACGACTAACAATATTTATATAAGTGTTTTTCGTTCGGCACAAGATCTCACGTCTTTCGGTCGCTTTTCCACTTCAAATACTTACCAAATTTATTTAGAAAGCGGTCCAGATTATTTTTTTAATTATTAAAATAGACCCATTACACCTGTCCCGGCAGACGCAGCTAAGAAAGAAAAAAAAACCGAGATTACATTAATCAGGCCGGGGTCTTGTTGAAACTGTAAAATCTGACGTGGAAATTATTTCTCCGGGGCCCTTTTGAAAAACTTGCGCACCGTTCTCAAACCTTAATTAAACAAAATGGCCCTAATTCCGAGGCGAGTTTCAGGTTAATTGAAATAAATGTAAGGTGTTAATTAGCGAATGAAAGCCAGCCTCGGAGGCCGGCGCTTTTTGTGAACCCTTCCCACGGCTTTTCATTCTAGAAACTTATTACGGGAAAGTGGTGTGTCATTTCATTTCAAAATATACAACGGTATGGTTAAATCCCATCTCGTGGTCTTATTTTTTCGATACGCTCGACCGCGCGCTCGAATATGTACCTACAGGTTAGATTACTGTTATTCTACATTTGGTATCTTCAAAACACGGAATAGAGAAAGGACGGAAGGGTCTAGACAGCGATTTTGTATGCAGTTCGCTGTCTCCAAAAACCACACACAAGTTAATACTTGTGGTTTTTTTGCTTGGGTGGAGTAGAATCTGGTTGTTAAGGCACTTGTGGCGTGGTGGTGTTCCGTGATTAGTTAAGGGTTTGCACCCTCAAACACTAATTGTGCTTGCAGATGATAAGTATATAAAACTACAAATTTCTTATTACTTATAGTATATTTTTTGATATACGTCCACAATAAGGTACCTATTTTTAAGCACTATTGTAACTGTAAGCACTGTGCGTTAAGCCCAATTCACTCATTCCCGGATCACGTGTTCAGTTCAAATATCATTTCCAATTTCTTCTGTGTTCCGTGGTAAAAACTTATGTTATTTATGAAATTTTAAAATGATAAAATTATACTCATACAAAAATGCAAATAAATGTACTTTTTACGACAAAATCTTTGGGATTGTTTATATACAGCAACAATTCTTGATACTGAAAATGGTTGAAAACCATATTTCTAATAAAGGCAAATTAAGAGTCCGTACCATATACATATTTGTTTTTATATTACACTATTTTTCGTATCGTACCGTACCGGGACAGCTATAATTTTCTGCATAGATATAGTTTATTGTCCCAGGACTCCCTTTTCCGAGATAAAAAGGAGCCTCTCCCACTTCAGCTTATAAACTATATCTATGCAAAAATATTGCGGTCCCGGTATACCTGTGTAGTCCACGCGAGCGGAGCCGCGAACGGAAAGCTAGTTTGAAAATAAAATGCTCACTTAACTTGCTGATAATTTCGCTGTATATAGGCAAAATATTTTTTTTTAAATCTGTTTAGTCGTTTTTAAGTATATCCGTAACCTACAAAAATTCAAATATTTTCCTTTTATAATATTACTAAGCTTTAGCTTGTGTTTTGGGTACCAAGCGAAGACACCACATATATATAACAACCAAAACCCGGTACCAGTACTAATATTCATCATATAAATACTGACCCGACTTAGGATTCGAACCCGGGACCTCCAACTTCGTAGGCAAGCGGCTAAGCTGGCTACCGCTACCCACTAGACTAAGCGGTCGTCAAATATAGTATACATATAGACATTTTACATCTAAACACGGAAAAAATAGATGTACACAAACATTTGTCCCAGGTGGAAAATGAACCCGCGGCCTCAGGTCAGCAATAGGATATCTAATCACTTTCCCCATCGGTCAGTTTAAGTTGTATTTTACACTCTAAAATCGTTTTATTGTTAGACCGTTGAATCGTTTTGTTAGACCAGAACAATTATTATAGTATATTTTTTATCGCTGTAATCGGAGCCATACAATACGGAAGCGGTATGGCGTATGTTTCGCGCTCTCTTCTATTTAAAGCTTTTATGTGGTACCAATGTGTTGAGTATTACTAACATCGAAAAGTACTTTCAATAGAGCTTTTGTTACATAACAAGACATCTACTACTATGAAATCCATTAGTTTTAAATATTTAAAAAAAATCAACTACATTTACGTTTTTTCATTTATGTTAGTAATAAACTAAGTAAATGTATTTAACAAATTGATGGATTGTTACACAAAAATTAAACAAACCTGCTATCTAATAGTTAATTAATGAAATCAAGTATTTGATAGTCTAATTAATGAAAGTAATTAAATAAATGAAATTATTATTCTATAATAAATTCATCATCATTTCTATTGTTATCAATTTAAATTATAAATTTTGAAAATACTACTTTCTTAAAATAGCAAAGAAAATGAATTATGAGATTAGTTGAATTCTGAGATTTTTTTAACCCAAACAAGAAACAAACCATAATTATGTTATGTAAAAAAGTTAAAACTAAAAAAGGTAGGAGCAAGGTAGCACAAGCACAAGTAAAGGGAAAAATCCCTAAATCAATAATATATTAAATATAGTACAGTTAAAATCTTAATATGTGTATCAATCATTGGCTGTAGGACAACAATATATATAAGTTTAAACTGAAGTATTTTAAGAGCTGTGGATACTGTTATTGGAATAAATAAATAAATCTACTTATATCTTATAAAAAAACTATTTTGTATTACTCATTCTATACTTCTCTCAAAAATTAAATAAGTTAGGAGGAACTTATCTGTATTCTGTATCATACCTATAATGTATTTAAACAACTAATACTGAAAACGTGCAGATCTTTGATTTCGTTAGTAAACTGTGACCAAAATAAACAAATAGACATGCCCGTGGACAGACCGATTTGATGGATGATTAGAGACCGTAACTGCGGGGTCAAGGGTCGCGGGTTCGATTCCCGCCTGGGACAAGTATACCGACAATATACAGACTACTTTGTATACCTCAAACAATATGTATGCTTTGACTGCCTACATATAAATGAAATAACGCTCAATAGATGATTTTGACTGTTTTAGACGCTTCAATCTGTTCGACGCTGACTGTACACGTTTCAAGTGGTACTTATTCAAACAAAAAATGACTGCGCTAGCGGGTGACGTGACATCACAGACCAGTCAACCTATAGACCACGCTTTAATAAACGTCAGTACGAAAACAAAATCGCCAAAAAGTGGCGGGGTGCGGGGAGAGGTCGGCTAGTTTTCATTGGCTCGTTCAAAATTGACAATTTAATGGCTTCCGACGTGCTTCCAACTGACGGCTCACTAGTGACGTAGTTATGTAGTGTCACTACATAGCCTTGGCGAATGCTACTCCCTGTCAAAGCGTGGTCTATAAGGTTAACTTGTCTGTGCGTGACATAAACAAAAAAAAGGGTCTTTAAACAAAGGAGTAAAACACATGTGCTTAAAAGCGTTCCCGAAACGTCTTAATACTTGAGTTATGAGTTCGACAAATGATCGAACTGTTCATTGTTTTTTGTGTTTCGCCTAACGTTTAACCTAGAAAAGAGAGACCTAGAAAGAACGACCTAGAAAAGAAAGACCTTTTCTTTTAAGAAAAGACCTAGCCGAATTCGTTCAAGAACACTAAAACTTACAAGAACAAGTCAGCACTCCTAAATAATACGATTAAAGAAGAACCAAAGCCAACTGAACGAATTGATTGATTGATTGATATAATTATTATATATTATAAAAAGAATATTTAAGTATGTTTACCAGTTGTCTAGACCCCATAATACTTGCTTACTTTCGGACTAGATGGCGCTGTGGGGGTGTCCCTAATATAATTGTGATTAAATAATATTACTTTAGTGGGTTATTCCAGAAACGAAATATGTGAACGTGTAACACAAATATAGTGCGCGCAGGTCCAGAACCTTCGGTGCGCGAGTCCGACTCGCACTTGACCGTTTTCTTTGTAATTTTCTGCTTTTATTAGAAGCAATTTAATCCCAAGTTAGTGATTAGTCGTCTATCAAGCTTGTTAAAAAAAAAAACAATTTGAAATCGAAACTTTTTTAAACTCGGTAAGCCGCAGTGATTAATTTATATTATGATTAAGAAAGTTGATGTTTTCAGAAAATTTTTCATTATCATTTTTCTTTAACTGATTTTTGTTATTAATCAAAGTCTATAAAAAAGTTTGGTAATGAAAACTGTTGTTTTTTAGTTTGTGACAAAGGTAATAATTTCAAAAGGTATATATCATTAATTCTTACTAATTTTATTTCAAATAGCTTTCAGCCCGCGGCTTCGCTCACGTGGACTACAAGTTGTACCAGGACCCTCTTTTCCAAGATAAAAAATAGCTTTCAGCTTATAAACTAGATCTATCCAAAAAATTATAGCGGCCTCAGTATAACTGTGTAGTCAACAACGAGCGGGGATTAAACTAACAACGCGTTAGTTTAAAATTAAATAAACCCCATGATACTTGTTGATAATGTAGCTTTCTCAGGTGAAAGAATTTTTAAATAAGTTATGTAATTTTTATGTTTAAGTAACTAAAAATCAAATCATTCCTCTTCATAATATTAGAATCGATATTGTTTCCTTAATCATTATGAATATATAACAGGCTGTTTTTAAATTAATAAAAAAAAAATCAAAATAAGCTTTTAGTTCAAAAACACTGAGCTAAAAAGCAAAAAGATAATTATTTATGAATGAAGAAAGCTCAAAATTATAGCTAATAAAATATGAATTATATATTTTAAAAGCTTGACATCAAACCAAAAGTTTAAGTAGTACCTATCACTTATGAAGCTTAACGCCACAGTCAATTAATATTTCATTTTGCATATGAGCATAGAAACAAACTTTACAAGAAATCGTAGTAATTTAATTTTCCTCCGTTAGGCTTTACGTCTTCTCAGTGTAAATCCACATAACCTCTAAATTTACATCTTAATGTATAAAGTGCGTAGGTAATGGATGTCGCACAGAAGGGAAAATAAACGTATTGCATAAAATATGTCTAAATCTAATGTAATAAATTTTAATAATAATCATTTTAATAATATACATTACAAAATCACGATACATTTCGCATAAAAGTACGTATTAATTAGAAGCCCTCTTCTGCGTTTACCGTCTAACCACTCATACTCTTCCTAGCTCGTGTAAGATGCGTGTTTCAGTTCGAGTTTCAGTGCGCGAGGTCTCTGCGTTCCGGTCCCTACCCCCGCGAAATCCCCGCGCGCCGGTTTTCGACCCCGCAAAATTGCGTAATGTCACTTCGATACTGTGAAGTGACATTCATGACTCTATTAAAACCGAACGCTGCTGGCTGTCAAATTAATTTCGTTAAATATTACAAGGCAACGCGAATGCGTTGACTATAGCCCGAATTTCCTTAAAAAACTACATGTTGCACACACCGAGTTATAAATTAGTTCAGTAGAGGATTAAAGCTGGCAGTTTAGCTCAAAAACTAAAGTTATCACATTTGAGGCACAGTTTGCGGAAGGGAGACGGACTGAACGCACGTATGGCTCATGCGATTGGTTACCTAGATGTGTTGTGTCTAAATATTTGTCTATTACCTACTTGTCACTGTTGAATGAAACGCAAATACCGATAAAAAATTTAAAGTTGATAAAAAAAATTGTCCATTGTTCATTGAGTTCTTGCGTTTAGCGAGTGTGCGCCATCTAGACTGCTACTTTCAAAGTTAGATGGTTGTCCATAATACACATTCTTAACTTTTTATTATTAGGCGATTAGGCCGTTTGAGGATGTAGGAAGGACACTGTTTTGTCCATAAAATAAAATTTTTCAGATGGAAACTATCGATCCGACAACAATCGATTCGTGATACAAGGTATCACACGATTGCTAAAACAATAGATTAAATTAATTTGACAGCAGCGTTAATGGTTTTAATAGAGTCATAAATGTCAATTCACAGTATATTAGTGACGTTACGCAATTTTGCGGGGTTGCAGACTGGCGCGCGGAGATTTCACGGGGGTCAGCTCGGCGTACGGGGACTTGTCATCTTGCACCCGCTAGCTAGAGTATGAGTGGTTAGACGGTAAATATATAACACACACACAATCACAACAACGTCTTGGCCCCAAACTAAGCATTAGCTTGTATTTTGGGTACCAAGCGAAGACATCACACACATATAACATCCAAGACCCGGTGCCAGTATTAATATTCATCATATAAATACTGACCCGACCTGGGATTCGAACCCGGGACCTCCAGCTTCGCAGGCAGGGACGCTGCCCACTAGGCTAAGCGGTCGTCAATGCAGTAGAGTTTTTCTAGTCAATTCGTACTTTTATGGCTAAAACACACAAAAAACAAATAAAGTAAATAAAAATCCAATTACTTTGCGTTAAAACATTTGAATAATTTTTTTTTAATTTTATATAAAATTTAAGAAAGCAAATATTCTTAATTAAATCTAACGGCGTACAATTTTATCCCCTCCCAAGTACGCACATCCCGATTGGAGGCTTAAGCCCCTGTAGTGGGGCATAACGAGCTAATACGGAAGGGCATAATTTCATTTAGTACTCGACGGGTAATTTAATATATTAAGTAATGAGTTATTTTATGTGTATTACTACCATCGCATTTTCATTTTAAAGTCTTTTCCGAGTAAGAAAGCTTCGTGGATCGCGCTTCGAAGTCACGTATTCCGTAAGCTATAGGGCCTTACTCCGTAAACTACATTGGAAATAACTAACTCTATTTGTAAACTGGTATGTTTTTAATGGTACTTCTATTGAATAAGTATTATTGTGTAGAAAAATAAAAACTAAGTAATTCAAAATCATACACATATATAGACACATAAGCGTATTTGAATTTTTTTTTTTATTGAATTGAACATTTTTCTAAACGTATACGAAGATTTAACTAATCAATTATTTGGATGTAAATGAATATTCAATTCTACAATTTTTCAATTTTTCCTGATTCGTATCTTAGAAGATAAGAGAGTGAGACACGATTTTTAACAGCATGCCTACACTTATTACAACTATTCGTCAAAAGAAGTAGTCCCATCAAAATGAAGTATTATTTATTTATCATTTCATTTCGTCATATAAATATTTATTATTTATTAAACGAAATTTTTAAAATTAAAACCAAAATCGTATATTTAACGTTTAAGTAGTTTTTTAGATCATACGACCATGGAGACGAAATCCATATTATTGTATAATTTTTTTTATACATACTTAAAATACTTAAGCTAGAAGTAACGGAAAAAAGACTGACAGCGAAAATACATAAAAAGCGTTACGAAGTTAAAACGTATTTAAATCTCGGTATGTTTCGTAATACTAGTCTCATTTGAGTTAAAACTAGATTTATATAGAACCAAAACATCGAAATTTCTATAAACTTCCTAGTTATAGAAATTTTATAATAGTTATAGAAATATTTGAAATTACAATTACGATCTCAACGGAGGTTTTGAATTTTTCGCTCTATACAGGATGGGATTTTAATAACGGGCCAAAAATTTTCTAGATGTTAGGTATCACCAATAGACGTCATTGCGTAAATAAAAAATATGGGATACGTTTTAATAATAAATTATTTTATTTACAGTGTTATTTTATAACGTTTGGTTGCCTTCTTAACGCTATAGTGAACGTACGCACCGGAAGCCATGAAACGGAATTGGGCGGCGGGCGTGAATGGTGACTAGAATTATTGGTTTTTTCGGGAAAGGTTTGTGTAGTCACATCTCAATATTTTTCTATAGAACGATACTAAAAGGAAACAAGACGGCTATCGGTTTTTTAGCAAAGATCATTATATTAAAATTTGGCTGGTTATTAAAACCTCAGCCTGTATAATCTAGTTTTAATCCAAATGAAACTATGATTCAAAAATACTAAGTTTGAAATGCGTTTTAACGGCGTAATCGTTTTCGAAAGTTTGTATGGACGTTCATACAAGCAGCGCCTTCTTAACAGGTTCATTGGCAATATCTTTGATTTTAGATAGGCCACGTCTTGTATTACACTTATTATTTCAAAGGCAAATTATTCGAACTGCTCCTAGTATTTAACATGTGCTCTTGGCTGTAAACGGGTTAAAGAATCCTTAGTCTTCTATCAGACTGGAGAGCATTTTCACAGTCCATATAATAGGGATCCTTACAAACTATTAGCTACATACATGAGCAATCTGCAGGATAGGCCTCAAACATTAGACAAAGAATGCTTTGGATTTGCCACAGGGCGAGGTAACGACATCCATAGTTCAGGCTCAATCGTGGGATTAAGCCGCTATTTGTATCAGTCGAGAACCGTCTCTGTGACACGACTTTAGGGCAAAGATTATATAATAGAAGGCATGGCTGTTTCTTTCGTGTTTTAAATTATAAGAAAAAAGCTTTCGTCTAGGATTTCGCAATTTTCATGATTCGTATTATTTAGTTTACCGGGTGTCTTATAACTTATAGAGCTTGTAGGATTTACCGAAAGCGCGCCATCATCTATCACCATCACCCAAGCGAGCAAATGGCGCAAACTAACGGTTACCGAGAAAAAATGTTCAAGATTGAAATACGTTGAGCCGAACACCCCGTAGGTACCTATATAATATACCACGTATTCGGCTGAACGTAATCCAAACTTATAGAAAATGCAGAGGTTATCGAATTGAAAAAGTTTCGAGTGAACAGATGGCGCAAATCAACAGTTACCAAGAAAAATATGTATGAAGTTTCATGTTTTTTTTTTAACATTTTATTTAGTTCCATAAGTTCTACACGTTCTATAAGTTTGGACTACGTTCAGCCGAATACCAAGTATAATGCGAATCTGTTTGTCCTTTTTAAAAGCACCAACCAATACATAATTTATGTTTTGTTATGATCTGACGTCACATATTAGAACTGTGGCAGTAAGGTTATTTAGCGTTATTTAGCGTTAGCGTTTCCCGACGTTTTTAATGCGTCCTCCCTACAAAGACATACGGTGCCGAAACAAGGACTCTCACGGCAGGACTGATCCACAAATTTAAAGTCGCTCAGCGCGCTATGGAACGGGCTATGCTCGGTATTTCTTTGATGGACGAAATCACGAATACTGAAATAAGTCGAAGAACTAATGTTGTCGATATAGCCGAAGTGATTAGCAAGTTGAAGTTGCAAAGGGCTGATCACATTTGCCGTAGAACCGACAACCGATGGGGTAGACGAGTTCTCGAGTGGAGGCCACGTACCGAAGCGTTTGACGCCCCCCGGCCAGATGTAATTGAATTGAATTGAAATACCGGGGGTGATTGAATGCGTTAGGCGAAGGACCATGTGTGGTGACGAGCCTTGGTAGAGGCCTATATCCTGCAGTGGAGAGGCACGGGCTGATGATTTTAATGACGACGACGCTTTTAAGGATTAAAAATAAATTTGAGAGTTAATATTTGAACATTTATTATTTCAGACTTTTTAAATGTTAGTTTTTAGTGTCGGGGGTATTTTAAATTGCATTGTACGTAATGGCTAGGATAGAGGCAGTACACAAAAACAGTACCGTATTGAAGAAAAGTAACATTTCCTTTTCCAGTCACTTCTTTTCACTGGTAATTAATTCACTGAGCTAACTTAATTAATTACTTACTACGTACAGGTCTTGCATAAAGTGTCAAACACGCTCAAAGTGTTATCAAGTTTTTTCCTCAGTTTTATTGTCTATATATGTTAATCCTAGTATTGAGGTTTCAATGTAGGTGGACCGACGACTTGATGAAGGTAGCAGGAATTCACTAATAAGATCATCAGTGCACAAGCTCAGGCTGATACAACAAAAACAACTCGTTCTCTCAATGAAAAAATCATAGAGTTGTATAGTAATTAAATTTTGATGTAATTATATTATTTGGGATTACGTAGACAAAAGCCAACGGGTCACAGTCTCCATAATCCCATACTGCTAATCGCCTACTCGGTCTGTAATAAAATTATTTTTCACATGTGATAAGAACGGTGTTCTATATTTTGAGATTTTCTCAAAATTAGATTTCACTGATAAATGAGGAAGTTTCCATCTGACGATACAAAGGAGGGTAATTGGTTTATCAGTCCAAAAATGATAATAATGGTACATCTCACACAGCGCCATCTAGTCGCTAAGTTAGCTGATTATGCTTGTATTATGGGCTACTAGACAACTAATATACATACTTATATGTTCTTTTTTATAATTTAAATATAAATACGTTTTACACCCAGGCACGGAATAAATAGACATGTTCATGCATGGCTCTGCAGTTAGGGTTTTTAACCATTCTGTCAGTCGGTCAGTCCACAAAATGTAAACAAAATACACTATCAAATAAATATGACTCGAATGTTATATTATGTTTGCAGGCGGTGTGATAAAAGATTGCAAAACATATGGTGCAAAAATTTAAATAATAAATTTTCACTTAGAGACCACAACCAAACGTATTTTATATTATAGATAATTTGATAGTGTATTTCTAAACAGAACTCTAAACTTACACGAAATCATGAATTATTTATTCTAACGTCAGATTAGTGACTGACGAATCGTTAGATGCCTAATGCCGCAACTGTAAACTGTAGTTGATCTACAAAAATGCGTTTAACCGTAGAATCACGGTCAAGGAGAGCGGAAAACGGCCGTCTGTCAGAGGATGCGCGTTGATGAGCTGTCTCACTTATCGGCACATCGGAATATACGTCCGTGTCATAGATCCATATCATAGATTTGCTCTTGCCGCGCATTGCGCTTAAGGGAACCTAGGCCTCCACTTCAAAATGTATTTGGTTTGAACGTTGTTTTTGTGTTGTTTCGTTGTTTGAAATTGGAAATGTACTCTATTTAAATCTATACTAATGTCATATTTCGCGCCTTTAATTGACTTTTTAACGAGTCATATTTTCCGTTTCTGCTTTTTAATGTGTCGTCTTGTCTTAGACATTTCTAAAGTCGAAAGGTCACGTGCTTTAACAATTTCGTGCCTTTGTATTTTCGGTATTAAAATGACAAGATAAAATATTCCATACAAGTTATAAGTCAACTTTCGAGTCCAATTTGTTTGTAAAAGACCGATTTGCGAAACTATACCTATTTCTCTCGCTCCACGTAGGGGCCGTGACGTACCAATGAAACGAAGATAGACTGTCTCGAAAAGCATAGGTACCATACCATCAGCTCATTAGTGCCTCACTGCAGGAGCTTAGGCATCCCCCTGGGATGAGGGTTTTAACGACTGCCATCTATTGGTGGCAACCAGAACCGATGGCTTAACGTGCTCTCTGAGGGACGGAGCCGGTAATAGTTATATAAGTCAGAAAAAACTCATTGGTACTTGCCCTGAGTTTTGAACCACGTCCTTCTAAACAAGAAACGGGCTCGCTACAACTCAGCTATCACGACATGCACTTATATCATATCTCCATATTACGTCTACAAAGGCATAGAAAAGCGTAATTTTTGATTTAAATATTCGTTATTGGAATTCGTATTTCTAATGTAACATTTATTTCAAACACAATATTTTTCCGTTGTCTCTGGTTGAGACTTGTATTTTACCCTGGTATCTAAAGAAAATTCATAATAATAATAGTACCTGGGAAATTCCATAGAGCGATATCTAGTCCCAAAGTAAGCAAATATTATGCTTGTGTTATGGGGTACTAGACAACTGATACACATACTTAAATTATTGTTTTAATGATATATACATATATAGATACTTTACACCCAGACACGGAACACACTATAAACTTTGGCACTTTTGAAACATATATAAAAAAGCGATTGGCTTTAATGCCCCATTATTGGAGATTCGCCGGTTCATTTCGCAATAAAGAACGACAGAAATGCAACGAGAAATTGACCTAATTCGGTTTAATGCACATATCAAAACTATGCTATTGTCAGGGTTGCCTCATGTCCAATACAAATTGTGCCATCAGCTGACGTTTATGCAGCTAATATGCACGAGTGGAGAAGCCATAGGTTTATACCTAATATCAACATCGTTCTGACTATATAATATACTTTTTAGATCCTCAAACGAATTTAACAAGCTGGTCAAGTTCGAATATTTTTAAGAATATTCTCTTTGGAGTCTGATTCAATGGTTCTCTTTTTGTTTAGATTACTTTTTATTCTTTCTTACTTTAATAATAATAATAATAATAATAATAATACTTAGGATGCCTCACACATCCCAAACTAAGCTAAGCTTGAATTATAGGTACTAAACGGCTGATATACATACTTAAATATTTTTTATAATATATAAATATATAGATATTTTACACCCAGATACGGAACAAATAGACATGTGCATGCAGAGAAATATTTGTGCCGAGCGGGAATCGAACCCGCGATCCTTGGATCCGCAGTTAGGGTCTCTAACCACTCGGCAAATATATGACCCTATAGAGCTAAAATAAAAGATATGAATTCTGAAAGGAAAAGATTTTGTGTTTCGTAATCACGAATATAACACTTATGTTCGTACTACACATTTATCTTTACGCAATAATTCCCACAATCGTCTATGTCAAAAGACCGAGCATCCCGGGCTCGTGTTCCTAACACATACATAATTTGATTTATTTTTTTCAAATTAAAATTATGTATTTTAAGTCGAGTGCCTGGCTTACAACTACCCAGCGCTACAATATCATACGTTTTGAGGATTTTTTTCTGATTTTTTTTTGATTGCCAGCCCTGGCTAATACCGGTTTTCGACGCTTCGAATGGAACTGAGGTAATTTTGCATTCGAAACGTTCATCCGAATAAGCTATTAATTCCTATAAACATACATTCGCAGCCATCAAAATTCATGATTTCAATACACGGATAAAGGTTATATTAGAAACTTAGGCTAGGTTTACCTAAAATTACTATAGAATTTGATTACATTAGTTTGACTAGGCATACGTTATTACCCTTTTAGTGTTTATGCTGCCACTTTCATTTTCAATTCTGTTCCCGTTCCAAGTCCCTTGCATATAGGTAAACGTTCACATTTAAAAATTATATATAATTTAGGTTTATTAGCATTTTACATATAGTAATAAATAATAAAACCTAGAACATCTCACATACTGCCTTCCAGTCCCAAATCAGGCAAAGTCTGTATTGTAGGTACTAGCCAATTTGATATATATACTAAGATATTTTTTATAAGATATAGATAAATAATAATTTATACTCATACACGGAACAAAAAGACAAGTTCATGCACACAAATATTTGTGCAATCTGGGAATCGAACCCGTAACCTTCTGCAGTAAGGGTTCCTAAACATTCGGCCAATCGTTCAGTCAATATCAATAGATGCCTTGTTAACGATGTTTTGTCGCAAACAGTTTTAAATTCTCTTTGACGAATCAAATCTGGTTGGGATGCTGTGAAATTGTAGTCTATGTCATTGTCACCTATAAAGAGAAATTTTGATTAGTGTTTTTGTTATCTTAATTAATTTTATAAATGGGGAAGAAGCGCGTTCATTTTTTACTACTCGTAGTGTTTTATACATTTAACAAAACGGAACAACGATAAGATTTGTTTGAACGATAAGTTGGTTTGTTTGAAAGATAAGAACGAGACGAAGTATAAAGTAAGCTTCCATGGGATAAAACAGTAATAAAGATTCGAAACATCGATGTATATAGAGCATCATATTGAGAAAACCCCGCGCGACCACAAAAATATGAGCAAACAATACATCTTCAGACAAAACATACGCCACTTGATGTTGTGACACATTCACTGTAATATAGTATTTAATGTGACTTAAATATTACGAAATCCGTACAAGAAAAGCAAATAAATATTTTGAATTCACATTTTAGGTGTAATTTTACAAAATATTTAAAATGAACAATGATAATGACGTAAGGTACAGTACATGTTTGTTCACGCGGGCAAAGCCGTGGGCAAAAGATAATTAACCATAAAAAGAAAGAAAGAAAAAATAAAGAAAATGAAAAACAAATAATAAAATTAAAATAAAGTTAATTATTAAAGGGGGTCCCCATACGAGAAACGTGTTTTTCAATATCGTATGTTGGTACGGAACCCTTCGTGCGTGAGTCGCACTTCACTGGTTTTTAATGGAAATGTTATACTTTACAATGCGTGTCATTTTGTAAAATCGTTGTGCATAAAACTCTATTCATAAACTTTTAACTAGTTTCTTTATACAAATGGAACTTAGACGTTCCTCACCTGAGCTTACAAAAGAGATGCTGTTTTAAAGAAGTTAGTGTGTATCTTAAGTTTGAATAATGGAATAAATATTTCATTTTATTTTGATTCTTTGGTTTCTTAAAATTCTATCTCCTTCATTGCTTTACATGGGAATATAGCCTGCAAAAAGTTTTTTTGGGATTTTTATATACGGGCTGTTCGGCAGAACGTGGTCTTAAGTTGTAGAACAGATGGAGCTTACCAAATTAAACAAAAAAGCTTCAAATGCGCATGTAGCGCAAACTCACGGTTACCGAGAAAAACACAATTAAAAGTTTCAGTTTTTTCTTAATTTTACAATTTTTAAACTTTTTGTATAGTTCAATATACAATATACGCTCTATAAAATTGGACTACGTTAATTTGAACATCCCGTATGTCTGGATGACAGATATACAAAAAAATATTTAAAACACACTTGAAACACATTTAAATCACACTAGCCTTGCCCGTCAAAACCCCAAAATGACCCCAATAAGTGCTTCGAGCTTCGGTGCCAGTGACGCCAAGAAAAGTACGAAGATCATTTTTATATTAGCTATACCCAAGGCCATTGTCGTGTCCATGTTTGCTAATGTAGTGTGAATTACGTATTAAGGTATGAGTTAAATGTTGAATCGAACCCGTATTGAGTTCTTTCCGAATCGGTAATAGTCAAGGTATAGAGCGCATATAAATAAAAAATTTCTATGTAAAAGTAACACAATAATTTTTTCTATTAATATTATTACAAACTTTTCTTCCACGTCATCACTTTTAGAGCCGAATATTAAAGCTCGGCGCTACCTTGGAAAGTCGTTTGAAATTCATTTGACTTTAGGTGTCGGAGAGGCGTAAGATTTTCTCGCAGCTTCCCTCAAGCTAGTGCACTTGAAAACTATTTAGTTCCTTTTTATTACTATGCATTTTCTTTCAAAGTTGCCGGCAACTTTTTTACTCCAATAGATTACAAACAAATCAGGTTTGACGGAGAAAAACTTTGTTCCGATAAACAGGTACATTAGTGAATTCCGGAGTTTATTATACATAAATATAAAAATTAAAAAAACTCGACTGCGTAAAAAAATAAGCTACTGAAAAAGAAAAACAAGCTCTATTGAGCTTGTTTTTCTTTTTCAGCAATAGACTATTGTCTTTAAAATATATTATGACATAAATGTGACTTAGATGTTAAAACCAATTACCAAAATATTTATGGTGGTGATACTCGTATTTAAGCGGAAATCTATACAGGGTGAGATTTTTATGACCAGCCAAATTTTAATATAATGATCTTTGGTAGAAAACCTATGGCCGTCTTGTTTCCTTTTAGTATCGTTCTATAGAAAAATATTGAGATATGACTACATAAACCTTTCCCAAAAAAACCAAAAATTTTAGTTACCATTCTTGCCCGCCGCATCATTCCGTTTCAAAGGCCTCGGGCGCGTACGTTTACTATAGCGTTAAGAAGGCAACCAAACGTTATAAAACAAGCTGTAGATAAAATAATTTATTTTGAAAATGTAACCCATATTTTTTATTTACGCAATGAGGTCTATTGGTGATACCTAACACCTAGAAAAATTTTGGCCGGTTAATAAAATCTCACCTTGTATATTACATGTTCCGTAGACCATAGAACTTGCTTTTCTCTTTAAAGTTAATTGTTTCTTAATCAATCGGAATTTAAATTTTATACATATATATGTATTAGGAATTGGCTCTTGTTAACGTCCATATGATAACCATATTGTTTTATTTTGTTTTCCCCCTCACTTTTTTTGATTCGTAGACGCCATTTTTAAATTATGTACTGTATGTCACTTACAGGATTAAAACGGATCTAACACATTATTTGTTAAAATCCATCAAGTCGTTTAGGCTACGGGCGTACTAAAGAAGTAGACAGTACTTTCGACAAATATTAATGAAATATTTTGTCTATTCCTCTTTTTTTATTCACAGACGCCATTTTTAAATACTGTACTATATACCATATGTCAATTAAAACGGTTTTAATTACATCTCGTTTGTCAAAAACCAACAAACTATTTAGACTACTGTGCGTGCTAAAGAAATAGATATTTGTAAACATACACGCATATATATAAAATATATAAAATTAAAAATGAACAATATAATTGAAAAGTATTACCCTTCGCAGTCGAGTAAAAACACCGATACCAAGCACCGAAACAAACCGATAGATGTAATTTGGTAAAATCTGTTGAAACTATATGTACCATTTTTTATGTCAGTACAAAAAAAGCTTTAACCTGTTTTCATATATAAAGCCAAGGCTACTGAATGACAAAATTCTAACAAAAAATTCGTTTTGTACGTTCTCAAAGATTTATTAACAAAAATAACTCGAAACAAACACGATAAATATAAAAAAAAACATGCCCCAGTTGACTGGAGTGTATAAAATGCCTTCATAACAGTACGTAAATCTCACACAGTAAAAAGAAACTTATTCAAGTGTCGCGAAATTGCCGCGAAGAACAAAAAGAATGTTAAACTCGACGCGCTCTGCACTGCGGGCGGATCTACCGAGAATAAATGCTTAGAATATTTCGCGAAATTCTGTTTTAGATAGACACCTGCAGTTTTTCTCGTTTTAGTATTTGATATGGAGAAAAATGCTAAAAAATTTATAATACTCAGAGAGTTGTGACACAAGTACGTATGTACAGTGAATAAAAATTTAATTTAAGGCGAATTTTAAAAACTATAAAAAAGAAATTTAATACAAGCCGCGAAAAAAATTACGTTGTTTATAGATCTAACGCAGTGTATAGTAAGAGTACCACAAAATTGGTGTAAGCGTTTTCTATTAGGAAATTTTATTGTTAATGATATGCAGTTCGCTTTGGTCGCCCTTCTAGGGATAAAGTTGATGTTATTTTTGAAAAAGTGGCTTAAGATCAGCATATTAGTAGTAAACTATTTTGACTCTGTAACTATACAAAAAAGCTCGATATGTTCGCGTGCCACACTAGCTTACTACTCACTGAAAGAAATCTATTGAACCGCATGCGCATTTGTGATTGTCTATTAACATGTAATGAAAGCGTACCATTTTTCAAAATATTGATCACTGGTAAAGGATAACATACGATAAGAAGGTATGCAAAAGATCATGCTCAAAGTGCGGCCAAGTTCCACAGAAAATCCGAAGTAAAGCGCAATAAAGGGATGTTAAGTGTTTGATAGGATTGGGAGGGCATCGTTCATAATGAGCTTTTACCGCCGGGTACAACCAACGATGTTCATTTTTCATTGCCAAATTACAAATGTTCATTGTTAACAGCTGATAAGACTAAAGTATGCTATTATGAAAAAATTGCTGGAATTGCTCAATAGAAAGGGTGTAGTCTTTCATCATGGTGACGCCAGAGCACACACGTTTTTAGCCACTCAGGGAAAATTAATAATTGACTGCAAAATTTCTGCAGCGACGGAATCATATCACAGACACAAGATGGCAACAATAGTTATCGAACAGAATGGCACAAACATACTTTATTTAAATGTAATTAATCTATCCAGAAAAAAGCCGTGGATTTGTATATAAATTACATAGAGTAAATTAATTTGACATCAGCGTTTGGTTTTAGTCCATGGTTTTAATAGAGTCATAAATTTCAGTTCACAGTATCGAAGTGACATTACGCAAATTTGGGGGGAGTCAAACCGACGCGCGGGGATTTCTCGGCGGTGAAGAGCGGCTGAAGAGCGCCGCGGGGGACCTTGCGCACTGAAACTTGAACTAAAACTCCCCATCATACACCAGCTAGCTATAGTACGAGTGGTTAGTATAGTACAATTCGTACTTTTAAGATATAATACGAAAAGACTTTCTTCGCACCTAATACATGTGGGTACAAACTGGGACCATTCAGCTCAAGAGCCGGCTAGATCAAAACTTACAATATTAAACTAGAAACGGGTTGAAATTATTATCATAATATTTCAACGTGTTCAAAGTGTAGAGAGGCAAAAATAATTATAGCTCCATGCGAAGCTTGGCTTCACCACAAGCTAACTGATGTCATACGTAGAAATTAATTATTGGAACCGCGACCCGCCGCGTCAGCGCGTTAGTTAATGAACTTGGCTCGTGCCTTTCGCATCTAGATATTTCCCTAATCACATATATATCTTCTGTAATGCGAAAATGAAACAATGTTGGAAGATCAATACTCAAGCATAGTCCAGAAAGTCTAAGGTCTTGAATGGCTCAAATTCCTCAGATATGACACTGCTACGAGTATACACCTTGATTCCGTTGAATCGTATAAAATATCCACCAACCCGCACTGAAGCAGTGTGGTGGATAAAGCTCCGATCCCCCTCACCCTGGGGAAGACCTAAACTCCTGCAGTGGGGTATTAATGGGCCGGTGGAAGTGGAAGTATATAACGTAGTCCAAACATATAGAGCGTGCAGAACTTACCGAACTCAACAAAAAGTTTCAAAAAATAAGGTAAGTGATAAAAAAATTATAATTTATAAATGTTTTTCTCGGTAACCATTAGTTTGCGCCATCTGCTTACTTGAAACTTCTTTTAGTTTGGTAACCTAAACGCGCTCTATAAATTTAAACTACGTTTACTCGCACAGGGTGTATTTATTTTTTCTGCAATGTAATATAAAATTAAAGTGAATTAAATCAGAACAACGGGGACTCGTGTGATATCATTGGAAAAACCATACTAAGTACATAAGTTGATATTTTTGAAATGAAACTGCTTAAAATTATAAAAAAGGCTTGAATATAACAAATCTGTTTAAAGTACAGCATCTGTGAACAGAATAAACTAAACTCGGGACTACATTTACTATGAAAAGTTAATAATTATCTTTAGTTCAGCACTGTGAAAACATACGGCCTTTAGTTGGTTGTGTAACCACAGCCCGGTGGGTAAAAGTTATTCGGCATGTCATTTTCTGTTATCTCTTAAACTTATTAATGCCGCGTACCCGAAATAATTTTAAATGAACGTGCTTACTAAGCACTATTAGGGCTAATTTATTCAGGTATTTCTCGGATTGGTTTAATAATTACAGGGAGGAAGAAACATTTTGAGAACCATTTTGAAGTGTAGTATCTTCCAAATGAGGCTTTAAAATAAAAATTGGTTAAGAAATTTCATTTGAAAAGACCTTCCCAATTTTATCTTACCCGGTGAGAGTGCACGAAAAATAATTTGAATTTTGTAAGATACGAATTTGGCTACACGAAAGTTAAAAGCCATATTAATTAAATGAGGAAGGCATGCATGCGAAGAGATCTGAAATTGTATAAATCGTGAGGATGTGACGTATAGACATGATGGAATCATAAGGAATGAATTCAAGTAATAATGTATAGATAGAAAGCAATGAGTGTCGTGATACGATATACTTCCAATACGTCTAAAAAGTTGTATAGTTTTCCACAGACCAGTCAACCTATAGACCACGCTTTGGCAGGGAGTAGCATTCGCCAAGGCTAAGTAGTGACACTACATAACTACGTCGCTAGTGAGCCGTCAGTTGGAAGCACGTCGGAAGCCATTAAATTGTCAATTTTGAACGAGCCAATGAAAACTAACCGACCTCTCCCCGCACCCCGCCACTTTTTGGCGATTTCGTTTTCATACCGACGTTTATTAAAGCGTGGTCTATAGGTTGACTGGTCTGTGATAGTTATCACTCAAATTATCGAGAACTTGCGGACGGAAACAAAATCCAAAAGAGATTCTATGCAATTTTTTTTAATGGATTCTAGACGATTATTCAAAATATTGTTCGATAATAAATTTCCTACATATATTTCTGTATTAATGATATTCTTTTTATACGCATAGTTAACTAGTTTTATAACTTGCCGTTTTAACATCTTAGGTTTTTGCATTTTTAAAGCTAATCGTTACAGTCCCCAACCCGCAGTGGAGCAGCGTGGTGGATTTGAGCTCCAAGCCCCCTCCTCTCTATGGGGGAGGCCTAAGCCCCTGCAGTGGGGTAAAAATGGGCTGGTGAAGTGAAGTGAAGTGAAGAGCTAATCACGCCATGTTAGAATTTGTATGTAAAATTCGCTTTCAAGATTCCTATAAAACAGAATTCCCTTCAATTTGTACTAATATGAAGTAATCCTAATTGCGAATACAAATTACGGGTTTTCGGGAAAATACCACTAATATTTCAATCGAATGCAAATAACGACCTTAACAAATAAATAATCGATACGCGCCTTTACGGAATCATCTGAAGGGATAGGTAATGATATCGCGCAACTCATTTCGGATGTAGATTGACAAAGCTACGAGACGTGGCAATTTCGAGAAATCGCCAAATCGAATTTAATGTAGACGCGACAGTGTTTTAGATCGTACTCATTTTAATATTGTTACGTGCAAACCTAGACGTTTATTTATCGAAATTTCCCCATCACTAATTCAGTTACAGAAACTGTGTAATAAAAACGGCCAACGGATCCGTGCCACCACACGACGTATATTTATGTTATGTATCTAAAAAAAAACTACAACAATACATACATAAGTATTAGCTAGCCACTTAACATACCTACATAAATGAAATTGAAAATTTGACGGCTCTTCACTTATTTTAGGCATAAGTCATCATGCATGTAACAGAAAAAAAACCTCAGCACGCATTAACGTGTGGGATATCTATAGATAGGTCTTTAAAAATTATGTAAATATTTTGAAATTTTTTTTTAAGTTAATATTTGTCGAGATTTGCACCTCCGAATTCCTAAGAAGTTTATCCTAGCCGCCCTGGTAAACAACGGATAAAATTTAAAGAAAAGTTTAAATAGTACAACTTAAAAAAACACTTTAATTATAATTTAAAGTGTTTTTTTAAGTTTTCTTACAATTTGAATAAAATATTTTCTAAAGTTGTTAAGATATTTGTTTTTGAACTTATCATTTGTATTTCAACGTTCATCCTGACCAAGGATCAATTCATTATGCGTGGTCCGACACGCACTGGCCGATTATTTTAATTGGGTTTAATTTTTTTTTTATTTTAGGCTTACCAGAATCATCGAGATGGAGCGGCTCATATTCCGAAATGGTCGAAAACCCGAGCCAAATGACAGACTCAGAGATTAAACAGACCATACTCCATTGTCATCGTTTATTATACACATGAAATGTAATTTTAGAATATTTATTTCTATTTCGCAGTGAACATATCAAAACATATCTTGTCTGTGGAGTATTTTTTCAAACATTTTTGTGTGAAAAAATATATATTGTGGCCAAATCCTGGAATTGATCATTTCATGGTGTGTTCGCTTTTGGATTTATTCGAAATTCGGCCAAGATAGGTTAATGGTTCACTTTTCCTAAATTAATAGATTAGATTAGGATAAGTTTTCGTATAGTGAAGCGCCGAGCCACTCAGAAAATGAATATTGTGGAAACGAACACACCATGAAGTGATCAATTCTAAGATATGGCCACGACATGAACATGTACATGATTTTAAGAATGAAAATTTTAATGCCTTATATGTTTTTGAATCTGCTTAGTTGGGCACTAAAGGTAAAAGGAAAACTATCATTTTTTTAACATTTAAATAACGCTATAATACATGGGACATCCCACGCAGCGCCATATAGTTCCAGAGTAACCAAGTATTATACTTGTATTATGGGTTACTCGACAACTGATAATACATACTTACCTAAATATTTTTTATAATATACATTATTATACAAATATTTTACACCCATGCAGACACGCAACAAATAGACAAGTTCATGCACACCAATATTTGTCGGGGCAAGAATCGAAATCGCGACTCTTGGTTTCGAAGTTAGGGTCTTTACCACTTGGCCAATCGGAGAGTCCTAGTAGGTAATAGATAAATAACAATTTGTGAACTATTTAAGCAATAAAAAGAAAATAAAATCTGGGTGCATCCATAGCAAATCGCGCTGCAGATATAGGGAGTCATCACCATTATCCTCATCTCAGCCACAGTAAGTCCACTGTTGGACATAGGCCTGCCTCATTAAGTACCAATAGAACCTACCGGTAGCGGCCTGCATCCAGCGTCCTCCCGCCATCTTTCCACGGGTATATTGGTAGTGGTTTCTTTGAACGTTTAACGAAAATCATATTAACTTTATTACTTTCCGATACGCCAAACAAGGGAAATGTAACGATCCGTAAGATACAACACGAATTTTTAAGAATTATGAATGGTCTAGTTACTTGTGCTTGCGTAAGTATTTGCCTTTGAATTTTTTATTATTTAGACAATGCTTGGGGAAATAAATATTTTTGTGCCATTAAAAATATTTCTTAATGTTTTTCACTACTAATTCCACATCAGTGAGGATTATGTTAACCTCATAAACTATAACAAAATTTCGAATAGTTTTTCAATTTCCAAAAACGTTAGAATCTATTTTCAAAAAATATCTCTAAACAAAAGTAATTTATTTAATAAAATTGACTGATTTAGTTAATATTTTTATTACAAGCACCTTCTTGGATCTCTAGTATCCTTTCAAAGTTTTCGAGAAGAAGAAGATGACATGAATTTTACTCTTATTTTGATGCTGTATTCATTATACACTCAAATATATTTTTCAAACAGCTAATCATTGCAGCTGATAATCTGCTAAACAAATATTTTATCCGTTATTTTGCGGTCGATAGCGCCCTTTTCAAAATCAATAATAATAAAAATAAAACCTGGGACATTCCACACGGCACCATCTAGTCCCAAAATAAGCAAAGCTTGTATTATGGACACCAGACAATTGATATAATCGAATTACACTTTGAATTTGGCTCAGGGTTATCTCTTTACATAGTCTGCGCATATGCAGAAAGTTGACAGATGCACGACTGAGCGAAAGGAATAGGGTTGACCCTGACCTTTTAGTATGAAACTCTAAAAGTGCTTTTATGGTCCATATAACGGATATCCTACGAAAGCATAAGGTGAGGCAGTTTGATTAGAAAATACATTAATACATAGTTCATGCGTCTCTATATTCTATAAAATGCCCATTGAACCTTTTGATCCTAAATGGAAAATTATCATTATAAGGCTACCTATATACAATATATATACATTACCACATCAGACCTATATGCACCATTGCAGGGGCATAGGGCTCCCCTCGGGATGAAGGTGCTTGAAGCTTAACCCACCACGCCGCTCTAGTGCGATTTGGTGGATTTTAACGATTGCCATCTATAAAAGCACGGAGTCAGTGATAGTTGAGTCAGAAGAATTCATTGGTATAAGCCGGTTTCTGGGAGTGAAACTACAACTTTCTAAACAAGACGTGGGCTAGCCACCACCCGGCTATTTACCACACTTTAACCATATTACATTTTAGAGAATTTCCGCAAAACCACTGAAATGAATTTGATGATTTCGTTTTTATATCCAAGATAATAAAATGGACCGGTTTTTATTCCCCAGAGAGTCATGACACAAGCTGTATATAAACGTGTCTCAAGGTTTATATGACGTTTCATGAATTATTTATTTGGATGTTTCTATAAAGTTGCCAAAGGGAGTGCCAACTTTAAGTATGTACGTAATGTGTTTATATAATAACTAATAATTCAACACGAACTGCTGTTCAGAGCGCTGGTAAGTCATTGACATATATAAAAGCGTTCGTGGAAGCATTAGGTTTCCATATCAGTGCATTATGCGCCACGGCAGGGGCTTAGATCTCCTCGGGATGAGAGTGATTGGAGCTTAATCCACCACACCGTTCAAATCGCGGGTGACGGCTTAACGTGATCTTCGAGGCACGGTTTTTAAGTTTGATCGTCCTCTATTTTATTTAAAATGAAAATCGTTTAAAAATTATAAAAAATTCAACATACATGTTTAATTTCTTATAACTTTTATAGTAAACTTCGATGACCGTTGAACTTTATTTATTCCAAGAAAAAAAGTAAAAAAAATATTTTTTCAAATAATTTTCATGTTTATACGTACAAAATCAGTAAGCAAACTTTAAAAATACAGATAGCCAAAGCTCAAATATCAAAGTTAAAAGCGCGCAGCTTAATAATGAAATAAAAATATTAAACCGCAAAAAATTATTCAATTCTCAGCAAATTGATTTTTCATTTCAATGAAACTTTTAAATGGTCGCACGCGAAGAGACGTTACAGGATCCGAAAATAAAAAATTAACTCCGTTGTCTGCTCTAGCGGGCTTAAGAACTTTAATCACTCCTTTGCAATTTACATTTCACCTAGAAAAGTTTGAATCGCTGAAATGCAAATCCAGATATCGTTCGGAATTCAACAATTTTCGAGCGCGATCAGCTTTAAACATCTTTGTTCTCTCCCTCCGGTTAATTAAGTTTAACTTTGTTAACTAACTGCTATGTATTGGCAGCGCCATCGCTTATGTAATGCCATTAAATCCCCTAAATTACACATCCGCTTTGAACCTATTGATCTTACGTTAATCTGGTGTGATTCCGATCGTAGAGAAAAGTTTTATTTATTATTTTATTTTGGATCATGTAATGGTGTCGTTTTCAAAGACTTCTTCTTCTTCACTTCATCAGCCCATTTTTACCCCACTGCAGGGGCTTAAGCCTCCCCCAGGGTGAGGGGGCTTGGAGCTTAAATCCACCACGCTGCTCCACTGCGGGTTGGATTTCAAAGGTTATGTCATAAATTTTAAAATCCTGCAACTAGTAATATTGATGTGAAAATTGTCTATGTTCTAGTCATAGACACGAAATTGTGAACAAAAAACTGTTGTGTTTACAAATTCACTGTAAAGTAGAATTTAGTGACTCATTTGTAAAATAGGTACCGAAAAAACAAATAAAGTTTTTGTAATTGTATTTCATGTGTAATTAAAGTTGTTTAAAGTTAAATAATTGCTTTAAACGAACAATAACAATGACTCTACGTTTAATCTATGAGTCCGTCATTTTCTCGGGTTTACGGTCGATTTGAAGTTGAGATCCTACACCTAGATAATTGCCTCAAACTTTATGGTGGATCCGAATACAACGTTAAATGCGGGCTTGTGCAACTATCGGGTGGGACAGGCCGCCGCGGGGTATGCGGGAGAAACGAACTACCATTTCGATCTACTGCGTCCCGCTGACACCTTTAACTGGTCACAGTGACGCGACTTGTGTCTACTTTCGGATCCACCATAAAGTTTGAGGCGATCTGTAATTTGTATTAAGGTTGCAACTATGTTTTAATTTAGTAGTATGTGCCGCGGTTATAGAATGAAACGTGCATGTCAGAAAATATTGGAATTATCAACGATTTTAGGGCTCCGTGCCGAAAAAAGAAATAAAAAATTTAAAAAATAATATCAAGTACTTACGCCTACGGTCCCCTGTAAAAAACTCAAGCTTTTTGACACTTACAAATAATTTCAAACATATATATGACATAGATATATTATGTAGTGGCATGAAACCCTCGGCATGAGAATCCGACTCGTATACTTGGTCGGTTTTTTAATATTTATTTTTTTTTTAATTACCGCCAAAATACCTTTTTATGGAGAGCGTGTCGATCAGTTAACGTGGTAAGCTTACGGTATAATTTCGACATATTAAACTCTAGTTGCTTAGCATAGCATCGGTCAGGAGGTAGCTTAATCTGGAATTCTTTCAGCAATTCTAATAAAGTGTATAATATACATATAAAGCAATTCTAGGGAAAGTTAATTAGTGTAATATGACTTGTACTACATTTATTGTAAAAAAAGAATTATTTTTACCTATCGTTTAAGTACTATAAAACAGGATCTCTAATGTTTTAGTCCACATTATTTACACAGTTTGGATTGTATTAGTGAGGACCTAAAATTGGCTGTTTGTCACTAGATTAAATTTTTATCCTTTTGTTATGGCTGTTGGTCCTCCTAATACATAAATAAACAATTTAAAAAAATAATTAATTAATTAATTTGCTTGCAACTTTTACATGGTATAATAGCTCTTCAACAGTCGCGGTCGCTGCCACGAGTAGGCAAAATAAATGTAAACAAATTTTCTGTATAATAAAATTTTAATATCGCTGACATATCGCTATTTATGTTCGTAAATGTTGTTTCTGTATCGTTTAGAGAGTCTTGCTGAGTATAATAGTAAAAGGGTACCCCAGGCAGTTATTTTAAGAGAAGGTCCAAAAATGTCCTTTATATAGAATTTATATGAACTTAACAATAAACAAGTATGGCTCGAACATATTATATGTATGTACGAGTAATATTAAAATTAAAGTATTTTGAAAAAAAATCGGCCAAGTGCACTTACGGTCAGACCCGGCGAGAGCCAGTTCGGGCCCCGGGTGTAAAACATTGCGAGGCCCAGCCCACCTTACTTTGAAAAAAAAAATATCAATTAACCAGGGCCCCGTTTCTCAGTCCGGGCCCTGGTGGTACTACTACCCTTACACCCCCCCTATCGCCGGCCCTGCTTACGGTATGTACGGAACCCTAAAAAGTTGAGCAGTTCCATAAATGTATTTTGCCTTTGTTACATTTATTTCACCTACTCGTGGCGGCAAGTTTATATCAGGTGTTCGAAGTTACAAAATATGATAAAAATGCTTGATATATTACCTTTCGAGTGGATTTTTGATATTGGAAATGTTTTTTTTCGTGGACGGTGTTTCCTAGCGAATTATAACAAATATGACTTCACATAAAACACATCTTGATGGGACCATGCAAAGTTGAAAACGCGAAAAAAATTGTAGTACTTTAATAGTGATGAAAAAACAGTGTATTTAAACGGATTTTCCAATATTTTAAAACAGTCCCTCTGCCGGGCCGGACTGTCAGCTATACCGTTTTGGTAGTTGCGTCTTCGCGCCTAAATTTTTTTTTGAGGTTAGTCACGAACTGGTTGATTCAAAGTTCTTTTTTCCGGAAAGAAAAATAACTTCACTGTATTTTTATAAAAAGGAGGCAGATTGGTTTAATTGTTTATTTTTTTAATTTTATGCACTCTTTAAATATTTTTTTTATATCTTTAAATTTTTTTTATATAATTATTTTATACAGTCGTATCCAGACGATAAAATTTAAAAAAATAAAATAAATACATTATAATTAAGTATATTTAAGTATGTAACTCAGTTGCCTAATACCCATAGTACACATCTTTGCTTAGTTTGGGGGAATTAAACGTGTGAAATGCTGCTGGCAAATTTATTTGTTCTATAATAATTATATATTTTAAATTAAGCTAGTGAAAAAATGGAAAAAATGAGACGAACATTCCTTTCCTTTTAAATCCGTGAAGGTGACGACCGCTTAGCCTAGTGGGCAGCGACCCTGCCTGCGAAGCTGGAGGTCCCAGATTCGAATCCCAGGTCGGGTCAGTATTTATATGATGAATATTTAATACTGGCACCGGGTCTTGGTTGTTATATGTATGTGGTGTCTTCGCTTGGTACCCAAAATACAAGCTAATGCTTAGTTTGGGACCTAGACATTGTTGTGATTGTGTGTGTTATTATTATTATTATTATTATTATATTTATAACTCAATTTTCACGCGTGAAAACGGAATATAAAAATAATACTAATAGTAGTTTAGGGTCTGGAAAAGCAGCTAAGAAAGAACTTGAAACTACAATGCGATATCGGAGCCAGTAAACATGAGGTTAACCGTAATATGAAATTGACTATAATTTGGCCGAAACCGCTGTACCGTGCCTTATGTATGTGCGAGGAGCGGAGGGAGGCAGATCTGCTCTGTCAGTCTGTTGTCAACGCTTAGGAGCTGCCTTCCCCCCTCGCCGCGCCCATACCCAAGGCACGGCACAGCGGTTTCGGTCAAACTATAAACCATAAAAAAAAATAACGAACGAAACATGTACATTAGAACACAATTTAATTTAGTATAATTAAGTCAAAGATTGCCACAAAGCAACAGAGTGTTAATTACTGGAAATCAGTCATTCAATTCGAGTAGGTACGGTGGTACTCCATTCGCATTTATAGAATCTCGTAGCGATGCAAACAGCAGCAATAAATTTCTCTCGGAAAAATTAACAAGTGATGAATTTATTGATGAGTGGAAACGAGGAATTCACGAGCGACAATAACTGGATTGTGATTTTTCATTAATTTGGTAATATAATATTTTTTTATTTATAACAACAAAGCAACGAAGTAGATTTGTATATGTAACTTGGTCAAGTACGATTATAAGCAAAAATTTAGAATAATACGTCATTATAAGAAAATAGGACATGATTGATTTTTCACCTACTGAATTTTCACCTGTCAACCGATTCTGATGAAACATGGTACACATATGTAGTTCTGATGGCATTATAACGTAATAGAGACTTGGAGTTTTTCTGATGATGAGACGGAAGACAGTCCGAGGAAACTCCTCGAATATCCTATCGATATGTACCTCTATGGATACCTCGTGTTTGAGATTAATTCATTCATCTTGATGAGAACTTTGGACCTAGTTGGGATATTAATTAAATTAATACAAAAATAAATAGGCAGTAATCGGTAATTTTTATTAAGTAATTAATAGTATTACCAACGAGAAATTAAAAATAAAAACTTTTTGACAAAAATTAACCGACGAAAATAGAACCTGAAAAGAGAAACATAAAATAAAACTTTTTAGTAATAATAACTAAATTTTAACAATAAACTTCATCGCATTTAGAAGACTTATAATTTAAGGGACTTTAATACTTATCTTTTGAACGAAATTTTAAAAATACTGGTGAACATTTTATTTCAAGTAAGCATTTTAAAATGAAACGAAATTTTTTATTACTTTTTCGCAATGAAATACTGAAAAGACATGGCTGAAATTATGAATTAACCAGAGCCACGAGAAGAAATTTCGAAACAAAATTTAGACGTGCGACCCTGATTGCTCGGACACGCCAAACTACATTATACAGTTTATCTATATATTAATACGTGAAGAGAAAACTTTGTATCCTTTTTAAAGCATATTGCGGGTACGGCGGAGTGTGAGATTTGACATAGTTAAAATTTGTACGGAATAGGCGTGTTAAAAGCTAAAATCTATAAAATAATTTAAGTATTTATGTTATAAATAAAGTCAAACATACGAGTATGTCTGTCGTTTGATGCGGTTTGAACTGACTTACTCTCGTCTAATTATTATTGGTGGTTGCAAAAAAATTTGTACGGCAAATTTCGACCATTGGGCGACCACTAGTCTTTATATGGTGACATCGACGTATGGTTGATATATAAATCCACACTCGGTTACTTATGACGGTCGGTAAGCATACAAAACGAAGCAATGTGCATAGAAATATCCGTTCAAACAATAACCCACCGCACCGACTAATTACCCGGCTGCGCGACGCAAAGGAGGAGTAATGTCCTTATAAATCTTTAAAAGTATCTTTGTTCCTATGTGGCATTCTACAGACGAAACGCGTGGGCGATTTTGCTGATTCTTACGACAATCGATTTTCCTTAATCCTGTGCTTGTCATTATAGACGTAACAAAAATCTATAAAGCAACTACCAGGCGTCTTAAAGTGACAAAAAAAGTCAATGAACTTTCTCAAGTGAGGTTTCATTAAAAAGGTCTTGAAATACCATTTTCAGGTATCTCTAATCATTTAGAGAACTGTTGTTTTTTTTTATTTAAGGAAAAAACCCAATAAATAAAAACATTAAAATAACCCGACTGCTTAAAAAATAATTAACAGAAAAAAAACACACTATATTATAGAATGTAAATTAAATACACTACTTGTAACATAAATTTGTGATTTGAATGTACACAATTAATGTAATCGACCGATACCAAATTTCAGTCTAACGTTCGTACTGTAAAGTAAATTTTTAATAAAATACTTAAATTAATAAATAACTTATATCTTGGTGCAAACAGCAATCATGTGTTAACAGGTTATATGTAAAAAATCAACTTTAATTTTTAAAACAAAATTAAGTTTTGTAATTTTTTATTGTCCGCGCCTACAATACTCTCAATAACTTATGAATCTACTATCGCAAAGTAAAGATAAATTATATTTCATGTTGAGCGAAGGAACTTTAAATAACCCTTAATCTATCACGTTATAGTAACTCAATCAATCTCAATGACTAGCCACAAAGTTGTTTATGTAATATTCCTTTTGCTTACAAAAATAATTATAGTAAGAGAAAGCTGTCAGAAGGTGACCCACGAATAAATTGCACGTTGAAGCAACGTTCCGTATTCAGAACTTTTCTCATTATTTAGAGTAGAGGAACTTATGTAACGAAATAGCGTCAACGCGTGCGAGTTGGTTGTGTTACGCTGAATTTGTACCGAAGGAAATCGGAACTTAGCGTCTCGAATCTCGGATCTTTTGGCTTCCATTGTTCCTACCTATGTAATCCTATGAAGATATGGCAACTTTTATTATATACTAAAGCTGAAGTAGAAATTGACTGCGTAAATTATTTCTTTTGTAATAATTTATATTATATTACCGTGGAACCAAAAAGCTAATGGATGCTTTGTTGATTTAAACAGAATTTTTTTGTTGAAGACTGATTTTGTGTAAATGTGACTTCATAGATATAAAGATAATGTGTATATAATTGTGTGGTAAAAATTTCACTTCTGCAAGGTTGAATCGAATCGGAATTCTACCAAAATAATTAATAATATTTGCATTAATTTCGATCAAAAAAGATGAAATTTTGCGTCATATCAATTATTAGACGACATTATATTCATAATTTTTCTATACTTATCATGTATGGACATTTCGGAGAATTTTTTTTTTGCGGTATCCAAATTCTACTTAATTTGATATCAAAAAATTTTGTGATTTTTCTGACACTTTCAAAGTCATGATGTTTGCTTCTAAGTGCTTTGAATTTTGCATTCATGTCTCTTGCTCAAACTTTTAGACCGATAGGTAAAAAAAGAATCAAATGAATGTTCAGAAGTAGTTCTCGGTAAGCATATACCTACGTTGAAAATATTTGGATCCTGTAATTTATTATTGACAGCATTCATAGAAGACTAAATCACGATCCGGTATGTGATCTTTCGATTGTATTTCGACTTTCAGATCCGTAGAAGGCCACTTCAACAAAAATTTTAAATACATATTTAATTTTATTATATTGCGTAGGCGCCAAAATAACTTGGTTAAAATGTGATTACTCATTTTCTTGCGAATTTTAGTTGAAAACGTATAAAGAATATACAGATGGTATAAAATATTTATTTGTAAATTAATCGCGTATACCCCGATATATATGTATTCAATATCTATCCGGTTGGTTGTTTGATTTACCGGTCAAGAAAATATTCGTTCAATGTAACATGTTGCAAGTGCTATACACGGTTACTGCGCGCTTTTTGCCTTCGAAAGTTTAAAGGTTTTCGCGTCTTTTGGGTGCCTTCCATGAAATTAATCATCGCTTGTGGTTCACTATGAAACTGCCAAGGAAGTGGACCTAACAATATTTCATTTTTGTAAATATTTAAACAGTATCGTTAAAGCTCTATATTTTCAAGCCCAGTTATGAGATTTTCCATAAAGTTGGTCTTGACCTGCAATGAAACAGCAATTGTGTTAATTACGTCTTAGTGCTATCAAGTGCAATCATGAGATCACTTTAAATAGATGTGTCTATTCAACGATTTCAATGAAACACATCATCATCATCATCAGCCCGTGTCTCTCCACTGCAGGATATAGGCCTCTCCCAAGGCTCGCCACCACACACGGTCCTCCGCCTTTCGCATCCAACTACCTCCGGTATGGTGCATCAGGTCATCAGTCCACCTGGCCGGGGGGCGTCCAACGCTTCGCTTTCCGGTACGTGGCCTCCATTCGAGAACTCGTCTACTCCATCGGTTATCCGTTCTACGGCAGATGTGACCGGCCCATTGCCACTTCAGCCTGCTGATCGCTTCGGCTATGTCGGCAACTGAAACACTAATTCTGTATTCTAGAGCTTGTGAAAATCGTTTTTGTGGTTATTAGATTTTTCTCTAAAATGTTTAAAACGAGGTGAGTTCCAAAATGAAATTTAAAATTAAATAAAGATGCCAAATACAAAACTGTGAGAGTGCGAGCAAAACAAAAATAAAGAATATATCAGTAAATGAATTTGTGAAATATAATAAGTGAAGACGCTTACAATTACACTAAATATAATGTCAGCCAATTCATTTTAGAACTGATTCCGTATAATTAATTACTCAGTATACAGTAGAATAAATAAATAAATACTTGTTAATCAAAATGATACGACCACAAAACCAAAAAGAACTTCGCTGTTTTTTTAAGTTTAATCCAATTTAATTACAGTCTAAAACAATAACAATAACTAAGATATTCTCAAGTAAAATATTCTTTTATTTATTTAGATACATCAACAACATGTTATATTAAATGCTTATAAGTTTTTTTTTAAATACTTTTCTATTATTATTAAAAAAAAGGTTTTTACCCAATACGAATCAAAAAAGGATTATTTTCTAACATACCTCTTCTTGAGATGTACATGTGTTTTTTTTTTCTTAACTAAATCTAAGACAATCTCAAATTTTACTAAAAAGAATAAAGATTTACAAAATTTTATTGGTAATTTTCACGACCAACTTGCACGCCAAGTTATTCCGGACTTAGTAAATTCCTCTAGTGTGTGATTCCATGATCGACGAGATATTCTATATTCTATTCTATATTCCATGATCGACGAGATATTCTATATTCTATTCTATGTTCTATATTAAAAATTAAGACATTAAAAATATTTTTTGTTTTCTAATTTTCTAGAAATTAAACTCTTAAATAAAAAAAATCTTTATTTATACTAAACGTTCGTAATGAAGTCTCCAAACTTTGTATATATACCGAATTTCAACTTTTTTCGTCCAGTTGATTCGGTGATCCAGTAGATTCGGATGTAGACGGGCAGGCAGGCAGACACACTACAAAGTCATTATATAAGGGTCATTTTTTCATCTCTAATGTATAATAATAATAATAATGATTTATTGTCGGATGTCAGCACCATACTCATTTTGAAATTTTTACGCGTTATTTACATATTAAACAGTAAATAAAATATTATATTAATAAATTATAACAATAAATAAATACAATTAAAAGTTAAAGCCAAACAGTCAATTATTTATTTATTGGACGTGGATATATCAGTAAATGAACCAGCGATAGTGTGCAGAATGGTGTTGCGGCCGTCACCCATAAACAGTATATCTTAAATTGTAAGAAATGTGCATTATTATTTATGTACATATAGATTAATTCGAAAACCGAGCGGGAATAGTCGCAACCCAAGACAGTAAAAAAAAATTTACAGATTAAGCTGCTCGAAGTTAGCTGTTTATCTAAATTAACTGTCACAGTATCTGTGCGATAGATTCGCAGATTTTAGAATTCACAGTTTTTATGCAACGTTTGGACTCAATGATATAGCCATGGGGCGACCGTTAGGAGTAACTTTCTATTTGCAAAAAAAACTGTTAAAATAAAAATCCAAATAAGTCAAATTTATCCCTAATTTTGTGTAATGCATGTAACTTTTTTTTGAGTAAATATTAGTTTTTCTTTATAATCCTATTATTTAAGATAGCGACGCTTTTTTAATGTCAAAAAATCAAGTTGTTTACAATTTCCTTTAGTAATACCACGATGTAAATAAAAAGACATCCTGGTGGACCAGGAAAAATTATTTTTTCCCTTGGACCTCTTAGGTGAACCGCGTGGACGAACTGCGGGCAAGGAACGAACAAGTAAAATGAGCAGAAATGTAAAAGTTAGCAATCTAGAACTTTTGGAAGGTATCCTCTTTGAATATTGCCTGGTCTTAAAAACTACAGCAGAATACTATGATAATCTGCATTTAAAACATTAGGTATCGTTAGATTGACTTGACATCGACTTTATAAAACATTTCCCCATCACTAATTAAATGCCAGAAAGGACTGTTGAAAACAATTTCACAAACAATTTTATTTCATGGGAATTATTTATACGACCCGATTCTTTCTTAACGTGTCAGAATGTTGACAGATGTCAGTTTGTTAAATGACAGTTGAGTCATGACATCAAAGTTGAGGCTGTTGAGACGTGCAGATTTTACAAAATATTTGTAGTAGATTGTTTCGCTGTGTCGACTTTTGTAAGCGAATAAACTGTTAAAGAACTTACCGTGGGTTTTACTGAGCATCACAGAGAACCCCTGAGACCGTAGTAGCATTATAGGAGTTCCTAATTCAGATCATTATGTCAATACGGTATTTACCAATTATTAAATATATTATATTTATCCAAAAATATAAAAATAGACTTTATATTATAACAAAACTTATTAACAAAATTATATTCGATTGAAGAACATGGAAATTATAAGCTTTTAAACTTTTATATCTGTCTTTTTCTTGCATAATGAAATTTAACATTATTTTGGATGGGCTGACGTCACACATAGGTACGCCGTGCGGTATTGCCCTCTCTGTCTAACAGGACATTTTAAACATTCATAACTTTAGTAATCATCATCATCATCAGCCCATTTTTACCCCACCGCAGGGGCTTAGGCCTCCCCCAGGGATGAGGAGGGGGGCTTGGAGCTTAAGTCCACCACGCTGCTCCACTGCGGGTTGGGAACTGTAACGACCGCCATCTATTGACAGCGTCCGGGACCGACTGCTTAACGTGCCTTCCGAAGCACGGAGTCAGTGATAGTTGTGTGCTTAAGTCAGAAAAACTCATTGGTACACGCCCGGATTCGAACCATGGCCCTATGGGGCCTTATAAATTTAAGACAGGTTTGTTGCGCTCTGGGCTATCACGACACGAACTTTAGTAATAATGATTTAATTTTTAAAAATTCTTTCATTGTTATGATACATTCAGAAAATTCTTTTATATAAATAATATGAAAAAAAAAGAAATAGTCAACTAGTATATTCTAATTCAGAATTTAATTAATTTGTACTGAACGTTCAATGTTATCAACAGTGTCTGTTATATTTGATCCATTAGGCTGAACATTTCAAAATATTTTCTAAGATTTTATCACAAGATCTATGGCGTCTTTAATTAACATCAAACGAACGGGTATCAGATAACATAGCTAGATAGTGACAAGAATTGCCATCCAATTCAGACAGATTGCCTGACATAAAATTGTACCGAGCTTGTATTACAACCAACTAGAATCGCATGGGCATGGTTCGATTCCGGGCACCCGCCCGGAATCGATGCCCGGAATCGAACCATGCCCATACCAATGAGTTTTTCTGACTTAAGTACATAACTTTCACTGACCCCGTTCCTCGGAGAGCACGTTAAGCAGTCGATCCCGGACGCTGTCAATAGATGGCGGTCGTTATAATCCCCAACCCGCAGGGGAACAGCGTGGTGGATTTAAGCTCCAAGCCTAAGCACCTGCAGTGGGGTAAAAATGGGCTGATGAAGTGAAAAGACGAATGACACATTTTGTCTTTTGCGCGCCATTCACGAGTGATGCAAGTTGTATTTGTATTTTTTACAACCCCAATAAGTTATGGTGAGTTGTGATCGTATAGGTTTTGCAGAACCCAACTAATTTCAATATTTTGTTCTCCAACACTACGCAACCGGTGCGGTATAATACTTGTAAGCTTGGTGTAAGACTGCTACGCTTGGTTTCATCTTCGAGCCATTGGGTTCAATCTAGTAGATTAATGTGACGACCAGTCTAAAAGCTCAGGTGTTTGCGTATCCCTAATTAGCACATAAAGCCTCGACCACAACCGCAACTCAATCTAGGCATAAATTTCATATAATACATACAAATTTTAAAAGCTGTAATCTCCGACAATATTAACAGACCTATAACGTTTCTACTTAAACTTAAATTTTCAAAAGCTAATACCTATTTTCGATACTATCAACAACAGATCTATTTTGTTTGGTAAACAAAAGGGATCGCTTATCCTCGGCTGCTGCTGTACATGCTTAATAAATGAAATTAATTTATTAAAATAACAACCTATTTACATTGAAAATTCAACGGGCAACAATTAAAACATTTTATTTTATGTTAAATTAGTCGTTTAAATTTTAATTTAAATGTACGTATGAACGTAGCTGTCAAAGGTGCCAGTTATAATATATTTAAAATGATACGTTAGACAAACATCATCATAACCTCTAATGCAAATTAAATTTTTAATTAAAAACTTTTATAACCCTGTCCATCAGAAACAACGAATGTCAGTAAATATCAACATTATAATACTTATTTCTACAGTATACAAAAACAAATTTAAAGTCTGTACAAAAAAAGTCGCTAAATCTATAATATGTAGAGGGAAAAATCTCTTTTACATTTTGGCGGGATTTATATGATAACGTCAAAATTTTAAAAGACCTCATTCCTGAAAGCATTAGTACAGTATATTACAATACAGTACAATAGAGGACAGAAACTGTAGAAGGGATAGAGCTGTATTGAACCTGTCTCAAATTTATAAGGCCATAAGGCCATGGTTCGAATCCGGGCATGTACCAATGAGTTTTTCTGACTTAAGTACATAACTATCACTGACTCCGTGCCTCGGAGAGCACGTCAAGCAGTCGGTCTCGGACGCTGTCAATTAGATGGCGGTCGTTACAATCCCCAATGCACAGTGGAGCAGCGTGGTGGACTTAAGCTCCAAGCCCCCTCACCCTGTGGGAGGCCTAAGTCCCTGCATTGGGGTGAAAAATGGGCTGATGAAAAAGAAGTGAAGTAAATTCGGAGTTTTCATTCTAACTGTTAGGGATTTCTAGTGCTCGTGTAGTAGTTGAATAATTGAATTGTATTTTTCAGTACCGACAGCTAGATCGAATACTAAAAAAAGAAAAAAATGTCAGTCGATTTGAACTGTACTATACCTTTTTTACCCTGCCCTCCAGTAAACTTTATATTCCCTCTTTTTCTTTTCCATGACACGTTTTTCCCCTTCTCGTAGCAATTTTATTTCTTTTACTGTTATATTAAAGCAAAGCTAGGCGATTTCTTTCAAATGAATTTAAATAAGTATTGATTAATTACGATGAAATCATTCCCTCAATATGAGAATATGTAAATTTTGCCTTTTTGCATATGCTACAGTTAAAATAACGGTTTGCGTTATGAAAATGTTATAATAGTTAATTAAACTAAAAATAAAATAGTATTTATTATAATTCTCAAAACCGACGATCTTATAGTCATAGTCATTAAATTTGCATAATACGTTGTATAATGTACAGTGCATATACATTACATGCTCCTGTAATAATAGTTGAACAATAAAATCCCAATTTACAATAAAATCCCAGCTAACATTCAAGATCTACCCCTTAACAAGTTTAAAACTACAATAAAACGAAAGCTTTATGCAAAAGCTTATTATAAAGTATCAGACTACTTAGATGATAAAAATCCATGGGTGTAAGCCGTTCGCCTAGCAGTTTGTTTCAATAATATTATTCTTTAAGCAGTTATTGTTAAATTTTTTAATTTTTTTTATTTTATTATGTTGTTAAAAAAATAGCGTCCCTCAGCTTCTTGCGTATTCTTCTGAGAGGAACCAGCATTTTTGAATGCGCCTTTGTGGTCATGTTCTTCCACAAAGTAATAAAATTCATTCTTGTGACGTATTTCAAGATAATGTTACATAACTACGAAATAAAGATATTTTGATTTTTTTTTTAACATAATAGTTATTTAAGATACACGTGCGAAAAGTAAGGTTTTTACGAATAAGTGCCAAATTGAAAACACGAGCGCAGTGAGTGTTTTCATTGGCACGCATTCGGATAAAACCTTTTACGCTCAAGTATCTTACAACATTTTTCAATGCATTTTGCGAAGAAATATAACAAAAAAATAAGTATAATAAAGAAAATTTATTATAAATAACAAATTAATTGTTGAAATTGAAAGTAATGTTTGAACAATTGTTAAAATTGAATGTGCAGGTCTTGTCCGCTAATTTAATGGTTTGGCTTAGGTTACTGTTATTGTTACAATGTAACAATAATATGTATGTATGTAACATTCTTCCTGGTGTTTTCTTGTAGACGAGAGTGATTCACTTGTTAAATTATGGCCAGTTGAAGTAGAGGGTTGCGGTTCTGTCCAGTCAGTATGAAATGAGGCAGAATGGCGTTGCAATTTATTCGGGATCATATTTTCATCTAAAATAGACGGTGTGTGTTCAGTTAAATTCACTGATTGAGCTATTTTGCTACATATGTTTTTTTTATTCTCGAAACAATCTTCAATGTAATTTTCAGCTATCGTATTCGGCTTCCACCCTCCATGCCGTTTTAGAGTGGTTATATCTGCCCCCAAATCAGCAAGCAAGGTAGCGGATGTCCTTCTGAAACTGTGACATGTGTATGATTCCGGCTCTGGTAATCGAAGATATGTAGCGATTTCTTTCGGCATTCCACCAAACTTATTTACGCCTATGCATTGAGCAATACACTTTCCATTTTGAAAGTTTTGAAAGAAGCTTTGGCTTTTGGATTTTGATGAACGCAAAGACTCGTCTTTTTTAACAATTTTGTAAAATTGCCCATGAATTGTAAAAGATCTGGATATTATGATCTTTGGTCTTTGCATTTAAATTAATAATAATAAAAATAATAATAAGAATAATAAATTCCATTCCATCCATTCCATTTTGAAAGTTTTGAAAGAAGCTTTGGCTTTTGGATTTTGATGAACGCAAAGACTCGTCTTTTTTAACAATTTTGTAAAATTGCCCATGAATTGTAAAAGATCTGGATATTATGATCTTTGGTCTTTGCATTTAAATTAATAATAATAAAAATAATAATAAGAATAATAAATAATAACAATAAATAATAGAAACAGTAATAACCTATCCAATAACAATAGGTATCAATAGAAATCTACTAATGACCTTAAAATTATCAAGTCGACATCGATACGTCAGTACACAAACAATTATCGAGTCAATTCCGATCAAAAAACTGATTCACAGAGTAATAGGCCTTAGAAATATTTTCAACTTTCTAGTAAAACTGCGAAAGGTTTGGGCATCTTTGACGTGGTCCGGTAATGAGTCATATATGTGGGGTCCCATCGACTCTAAAGTGCCGAACGCTTTAGCGAAACGCCTACGTGGATATCGCACCAACCGTCCACGCCTCTCCGAGTCCCTCATTAAGAACTAGGACAGATTTTTACGAACATACTTAGCAATCTCCCTCATACTTGCCTTATTTATATATAATTATCATTAATAATTGTAATTATTAAAGGAATTAAATCTACACATTAATAATAAAAAAAACTTATGAAGGGTAACATGTCATGTTATAAAAGTACGAAGATAAAGTGGTTCCATGTAAAATCTGAAAATAGTTTGGTAACATTAGTTGCCATAAAAAACTGTCAACGTACGATAATATATTTAAAGCCAATGATAAATTAATTTGTTAAAATATACGCTATTAGTTAACATGCTAAAAAAGTAATATATAAGTATGGAATTATAAAAGAGGAACGAATACGAAAGCATAGGATCTGAAATGAGAACGAGGATAAGATATGGATATGGATGGCATGACCAAGCAGGCTTTGGGAATGGGGTTATAGAATGACCTCTCGAAATGGGATTTTTTTTATTTATGAATTTTCCAGACAATTACGAAAATTCATCTGACGTTAAAATTGTCGAATCTCTATGACGACATCTAGGCGATTGAGCTTATTGCGCTGTTTTCCATATTAAAAAACCAAAGCTAAATCTAAATAAAAAATATTGTGTGTTATTATGTCAAACGAAATTGTAATCCTCATGAATTAATAAAAATATTATGAATTTATTTAGTCTAAGATAATCCAATTATTAGTAAGCATTTGCCCAGTTGATATCACAGGGATATTTTAGC